>NW_024121766.1:380569-514647 GCF_016745375.1 Pimephales promelas
GACAACCTGTATGACTATATTTTTGGTGTAAAACATAAATTAATAATCTCTTGGTTGATTTCCATACTTTAAAAGCCTATAGGCTGTCAATAAGTATTAAAAAGTACCATAAAAGATCCACAAAACTTGGAATTTCTGTGAGGAAAATATCATATAGAACGACTTGAAAGAAAATTGATTCTCTCGGCCAGTCTATTCTTTAAAAAGAAAGACTATTAATGCACTAGTCAAAATTAGAATATGAAACATTTGCCTTAATATTTTAAATGCTCTGTTCATTTGTTATAGGAAGCGTTCGATGTGTTGGGCTTCACCCATGAAAAAGAACAGCATCTACAAGCTGACTGGTTCTGTCATGCACTTCGCAACATGAAGTTCAAGCAGAAGCAAAGAGAGGAACAGGCCGAGGCTGATGGGACTGAGGTCAGTATAACTCAGAAAAATGAAATCAGTAGAACTTGGAAACATGTTGTATATAGAGTCATAACTCTGTATTCTTTTTAACATGTAGAAGCTGACAAAATCTCATATCTGATGGGCCTAAATTCAGCTGACCTGATCAAGGGGTTTGCTCCACCCAAGAGTCAAAGTAGGAAACGAGTGGGTCACCAAGGGACAGAGTGTCCAGCAGGTAATGAATGAAAATAATAATCTAATGGACATTTACAATTTTCAGCATCATAAGTTCACTTTCAAAGACATACAAACAAAATCTTTCATGTATCTGAAAAATCGCTTTCTATTTTGCAATGTGACAAATTCTGCAAAATTCAATATTTTCTATATTAGGTGTACTACTCTATTGGTGCTCTGGCAAAGTCAGTGTACGAGAAGATGTTTCTTTGGATGGTTGTGAGAATCAACCAATCACTGGACACCAAACAGCCTCGCCAGTACTTCATTGGTGTGCTGGACATTGCTGGATTTGAGATCTTTGATGTAAGTGGAAATCAACAGATTTGTTTTATTTCAAAACAAATTCAACAAGAAGTGCAATCTGTTTGACCATTGTGATTATACTTTATATTCCATCTGCAGTCCAACACCTTTGAGCAGCTGTGCATCAACTTCACTAATGAGAAGTTGCAACAATTCTTCAACCACCACATGTTTGTGCTGGAGCAAGAGGAATACAAGAAGGAGGGCATTGAGTGGGTTTTTATTGACTTTGGCATGGACCTGCAGGCTTGTATTGAGCTTATTTTGAAAAGGTGGGTATATATCATGTTGATGATTACACTGTGAGGGGAAAAATCACATTTTTTGGTTTTAACTCTTGTGGTAAATTGATATATTGGACTGCCACGATCTACAATTCATTGTAGCCCATGGGTATCATGTCCATCCTTGAAGAGGAGTGCATGTTTCCCAAAGCCAGTGATGCTACATTTAAAGCTAAGCTTTATGACAATCACTTGGGGAAAACTCCAAACTTCCAGAAGCCCAGGATTGTCAAGGGTAAACCAGAGGCTCATTTTGCCCTCGTTCACTATGCTGGTACTGTGGACTACAACATTTCAAACTGGCTGGTAAAGAACAAAGACCCTCTCAATGAGACGGTTGTAGGGTTTTTCCAGAAGTCAACTCTTAAGCTGTTGTCCATTCTGTTTGCTAATTACGCTACTGATGACTCAGGTAAGTACACACTGATGTGTGTCATGAAAATATAATAGGCACTACTTTTACGGTTTAATAATAACAAAAAATATTTATTTCACAGCTACAGATTCTGGAGGAAAAGCTGCCAAAGGCAGCAAAAAGAAGGGTTCTTCCTTCCAGACGGTGTCAGCCCTTCATAGGGTATGAAATATTAAAACACGGCTTTATCTCACACGGTTTTATTGCATTTAAATCTGAATCATTTGTGGTCTAACAACAGGAGAACTTGAACAAGCTGATGACCAACTTGAGGTCAACTCACCCTCACTTTGTGCGCTGCCTCATCCCCAATGAGACCAAGACTCCTGGGGCGATGGAGAATCCTCTGGTCATGCACCAGCTGCGCTGTAACGGTGTGCTGGAGGGCATCAGGATCTGCAGGAAGGGATTCCCCAACAGGGTCCTGTATGGAGATTTCAAACAACGGTTAGTATGAAGGCAAATGGCTTTCATGTCTTACATAATTATTTAATGTATGACTCCAAATTTAATTGTACCTTGTTTAACTTTAATGTAAGCATTTGCTAGAAATAAAATAAAATAAATATAGAAATAATTGTTAATGTGTGTTGTTTTTTTGGTAGATACCGCATCCTAAATCCTGCTGCTATCCCTGAGGGACAGTTCATTGATAACAAGAAGGGTTCAGAAAAACTTCTGGGCTCTCTGGACATCGATCACAACCAGTACAAGTTAGGACATACTAAGGTATTATTATATTGACATTAACTTTTTAACCATTAATCAAAACCACGTTTCCATTCTCATCCTGTTTGATGCAAAAAATGTTTCTATTCAGGTGTTTTTTAAGGCTGGTCTTTTGGGAACTCTTGAAGAAATGCGAGATGACCGTCTTGCACTTATTATAACTGGAATTCAGTCCATGTCTCGTGGTTTTCTATCAAGAGATGAGTTCAAGAAAATTGTGGAAAGAAGGTTTGATTCTAGCTCTTTGATCTTTAATGTATTTTCCAAGTTACATTTTATAATTTAAGACATAAATTTTAATTTTATTAATTTTAGTTATTTTTTTTAATATCCAAAGAGACTCTCTGTTGGTGATTCAGTGGAACGTACGTGCTTTCATGGGTGTCAAGAATTGGCCCTGGATGAAGCTCTACTTCAAGATCAAGCCTCTGTTGAAAAGTGCAGAGACTGAGAAAGAAATGGCCAACATGAAGGAGGAATTCACCAAGTTGAAGGAAGCTTATGCCAAATCTGAAGCCCGCAGAAAGGAGCTTGAGGAAAAGATGGTTTCTCTTATCCAAGAGAAGAACGACCTGCAGCTATTAGCACAGTCTGTAAGTTCACATGAGACTACAACTCTGGACTTTTCACAAGTCACAAAACAAAAAAAAGGTTTTCAATTATTATTATTTTCATGTTGATAGGAGCAAGATAATCTTGTAGATGCTGAGGAGAGATGTGAGGGTCTGATCAAGAGCAAGATCCAGCTTGAGGCCAAAGTCAAAGAAATGACTGAGAGACTGGAGGATGAAGATGAAATGAATGCTGAGCTGACTGCAAAGAAACGAAAACTGGAGGATGAATGCTCTGAGCTCAAGAAGGACATTGATGATCTTGAGCTCACTCTGGCCAAAGTGGAGAAAGAGAAACATGCCACTGAGAATAAGGTCAGTTTTCAGCACTGAACCTGATAGTGATGCTATAATGGTGAGTTAAGATTCCCTTGATGCAATAACACATTTCTACAGGTTAAAAACATGATAGAAGAGATGGCAGCTTTGGATGAGATCATCGCTAAGCTGACCAAGGAGAAGAAAGCTCTTCAGGAGGCCCATCAGCAAACGCTGGATGACCTCCAGAGTGAGGAAGACAAAGTCAACACACTCACCAAAGCCAAAGCCAAGCTGGAGCAACAAGTGGATGATGTAAGAGTCAGAAAACACAACACTAGAATTAAAATGAGAAACATTTAAAGTAATTACACAATTATTTTTATAATTGTTTTGCATGATATTTAGCTTGAAGGTTCTTTAGAGCAAGAAAAGAAAATCCGCATGGATCTTGAGAGAGCTAAAAGAAAGCTTGAGGGGGACTTGAAGTTGACTCAAGAGCATGTGATGGATTTGGAAAATGACAAGCAGCAGACGGAGGAGCGGCTAAAGAAGTAATATATTTTATAAAATATACAAACCAATTTTAATATTAAAAGATATTTGGTAACACTTTACAATAGGTTCCAGTTTACTTTAGTTAACATGAACTAATAATGAAATATACTTCTAAGCATGTATTAATCTTACTTCATGTAAATTTAAACATTCCCTAACAAATTATTAAGCTTCATTGCAGACACAAGCTAACAATGAAAAGTTTTCTTTTTATCAATAAATCTCAACAAAGTTTAATAGATACTGTAACAAATGTTTTGTTAATTGTTAAGTTAATGTTGTTTAATGCATTATCTAACATTAACTAATGGAACCTTAATGTAAAGTGTTGCCAGATATTTTTAATGTGAAATTGTATGTAATCATTCATCCTGTTTACTTGGCAGAAAAGACTTTGAAATAAGCCAGCTCAATAGCAAGATTGAAGATGGACAAGCTTTGGAGTCCCAACTCCAGAAAAAACTGAAAGAGTTGCAGGTAAACTTTGTATGTTTTAATAAGATAGAAAGTTGGATTGTTAGAAAATTTAACCTTAATTGTTAATTTATGCACATTACTAGGCCAGAATTGAAGAGCTTGAGGAAGAGCTGGAGGCCGAGAGAGCAGCCCGTGCCAAAGTTGAGAAACAGAGAGCTGATCTGTCCAGAGAACTGGAGGACATCAGTGAGAGGTTAGAGGAGGCTGGTGGAGCCACTGTTTCTCAGATTGAGATGAACAAGAAACGTGAAGCTGAGTTCCAGAAACTGCGCAGAGACCTTGAAGAGGCCACTCTGCAACACGAGTCCACTGCGGCTACACTGAGGAAGAAACATGCTGACAGTGTGGCTGATCTGGGGGAGCAGATTGACAACCTCCAGAGAGTGAAGCAGAAGCTGGAGAAAGAGAAGAGTGAACTCAAACTGGAACTGGACGATGTGGTCTCCAACATGGAGCAGCTTGCAAAGGCAAAGGTGAGTGAGAGAAATTATACTTAGAGTCTATAAATTATGTTTTGTCAGTGAAAGTAAGCAAACAAATATGATACAATTTATCCTCAAGACAAACCTGGAGAAAATGTGCAGGACTCTGGAAGACCAGATGAGTGAGTACAGAACCAAGGCTGAGGAAGGTCAGCGCACAATCAATGATTTTGCATTGCAAAAATCCAAGCTGCAAACTGAGAATGGTAAGAACACAAAATAGTGTGTTATGTTACCAATTGTACCAAAACGATACTTAGGAAAAAGTCAATATTTTTTAATATTGTATTTTAGGTGAACTTGCCAGACAGTTTGAGGAGAAAAACTCCCTGGTGACTCAGTTAACCAGAGGCAAACAATCCAACACTCAACAAATTGAAGACCTCAAGAGACAGCTCGAAGAAGAAGTCAAGGTTTTCAAAATCTCATTCAATGTCTAAAAATTTAGCTAAAATCCACTATTGTAATAAACAACTGGCCCCAAACATTTGCTTGGCTTTAGGCTAAGAATGCCCTGGCCCATGCAGTTCAGTCTGCTCGTCATGATGCTGATCTGCTGAGGGAGCAATATGAGGAGGAGCAAGAAGCCAAGGCTGAGCTACAGCGTGGTATGTCCAAGGCAAACTCTGAAGTGGCTCAGTGGAGAACCAAGTATGAAACTGATGCCATCCAGAGGACTGAGGAGCTGGAGGAAGCCAAGTAAGACACAAATAACAATTAAAAGTTTTGTTTTTAGTGATTAGACACTTTTCTAAAATGTATGCTAAAGTTTGTGGCCTATAACATAATAATGCTTCTGATGTTCACTATATTTTGTAATTTGATTATAACAGGAAAAAGCTGACTCAGCGTCTGCAAGATGCAGAAGAAGCTGTGGAAGCTGTCAATGCTAAATGCTCCTCTCTGGAGAAGACCAAGCACAGGCTGCAGAATGAGATTGAAGATCTCATGGTGGATGTGGAGAGATCCAATGCTGCTGCTGCTGCTCTGGACAAGAAGCAAAGAAACTTTGATAAAGTAAGGAGAGAAAGTACATTTTGTCATTAGCTGGAAAAATCAGCCATGAAAAATGTTACAATATAAAATTTCAAGTAGCATCGAAAATGTTCAATGTTACATTGATAGTAAAAGCAACTTTCTAACTATGGATTGGCACTAGTACTTTAGGGTATATTCGTTACCACTAAATCATTTGACCAAAACATCTCATTGGTTATTTTGACCTTGTTAAATTTAACCAGGTCCTGGCTGAGTGGAAGCAGAAGTATGAGGAGTCCCAAACGGAACTGGAAAGTGCCCAAAAGGAAGCTAGATCTCTGAGCACTGAACTCTTTAAATTGAAAAACTCGTATGAGGAGTCATTGGACCACCTGGAGTGCATGAAGAGAGAAAACAAGAATCTCCAAGGTAAGAGTGGTTTTTCAATTCAAAACCATTACTTTAATTGCTTGTATTTAGAGATCGTACATTATTTCTATTGCCCAGAGGAAATTTCTGACCTCACTGAGCAACTTGGTGAGAGTGGGAAGAATATTCATGAGCTGGAGAAACTACGAAAACAACTGGAGCAGGAGAAACAAGAGATACAAACTGCTCTCGAAGAGGCTGAGGTAAAAGAACAACCATTTACCCCAAAGTTCTTGTTCATTTGAGAACTCCTTGATTTAAATCAATCTTTAGTTTAAAGCAATTGATCATTCCAGATTATTTTAAGGGAGGTAACCCCCCCAAAAAACAAAAAAAAACAAAAACAACAACACATGGCTAAACAAAAACGTTAAATCTCAATTATAACAAACACCCATTTTACTCTTCATAGGGTTCCCTTGAACATGAGGAAGGCAAGATACTTAGAGCTCAGCTGGAGTTCAATCAGGTCAAAGCTGATATTGAACGTAAGCTGACAGAGAAAGATGAAGAGATGGAGCAAACCAAGAGGAACTTGCAGAGAATGGTGGATACCCTGCAAAGCTCACTGGAATCAGAGACTCGCAGCAGGAATGAAGCTCTCAGACTGAAGAAGAAGATGGAGGGAGACCTCAATGAGATGGAGATTCAGCTCAGCCAGGCTAACAGACAGGCATCAGAAGCCCAGAAGCAACTCAAGGGTCTTCATGGACATCTCAAAGTATGACAAATCTTCAAATCAAGATGTTATGATGCTCTGGTTAGATCCAACATAGTTCTTCAGTCTTTTTATTTGTAAAATTTGTACTTTACAGGATGCCCAACTGCAACTAGATGAAGCTCTTCGTAGTAATGATGATCTCAAAGAGAACATCGCCATTGTGGAGAGACGCAACAATCTGCTGCAGGCTGAACTGGATGAGCTGAGATCCCTGGTGGAACAAACTGAGAGAGGAAGGAAACTGGCTGAGCAGGAACTGCTGGATGTCAGTGAGAGAGTTCAGCTCCTGCATTCTCAGGTATGACACATCTGTACTAATACTAAGCAAAATAAACCCTCTTAGTAAACCATATTATAAAAGACTATATGAATGTAAATATTGTCCATGTTCAGAACACCAGCCTGCTGAATCAAAAGAAGAAGCTGGAGGGGGATAATACTCAGCTTCAGACTGAGGTTGAGGAGGCAGTGCAGGAGAACAGGAATGCCGAGGAAAAAGCCAAGAAGGCCATCACTGATGCTGCCATGATGGCAGAGGAGCTGAAGAAGGAGCAGGACACCAGTGCTCATCTGGAGCGCATGAAGAAGAACATGGACCAGACCATCAAGGACCTGCAGCACCGTCTGGATGAGGCTGAGCAGATCGCCATGAAGGGAGGCAAGAAGCAGGTCCAGAAACTAGAAGCCAGGGTAAGCTGCTGATGTTTTTAGGAACAAGTACAGTTTTCTGCTAAATGCTTTATTTTAACTTAACATTGTTTTGTACTAAAATTGTGACACAACTGTTAGGTGAGAGAGCTGGAAAGTGAGGTGGAGATAGAACAGAGAAAGGCCAGTGACTCCATCAAGGGGATTCGTAAATATGAGAGACGTATCAAGGAGCTCACCTACCAGGTAGGAAAAATGTTGCCTAATAAAGAATTTCCCCCTGATTAATTTGATCATGTTATTTATTTAAAAAACAAAGTGCTGTATTACAGTATTTAACTGTATATTGTATATACTAAAACATTTTTTCTTTGCATAGACTGAGGAAGACCGTAAGAATCTGGCTCGCCTGCAGGATCTGGTGGACAAACTCCAGCTGAAGGTCAAGTCCTACAAGAGATGTGTTGAGGATGCGGTGAGTATTTCCCCCAGTGGTGCCATCAAATGATACGACTTCTGTAATTGTATCTTTAGATTTTCACAAATGATGTTTAATCTTTAGGAAGAACAAGCTAATGCCAATCTGGGCAAGTTCCGTAAGATACAGCATGAGCTGGATGAGGCAGAGGAGAGGGCGGATATTGCTGAATCTCAGGTCAACAAGCTGAGAGCCAAGAGCCGTGATATTGGATCCAAGGTAAGAGTAGGCAATTAAAATAAGTGATTTTGGTCACAAAAATAAAAATCTCAGAAAAGCCACAAATAAATAGTCATAGTTAAGTCGACTGGATAGTTCAACTCTATATCTCCACTTTTTAGGTTGTGTTCACATTTGGCATGTTTGGTTTGATTAAAACGAACCCTGGTGCGATTGCTCTGTTAGTGCGGTTAATTTAAATAAGTGTGAATGCTACCATTCGAACCCTGGTGTGCATCAAACAAGCGGGCCGAGACCGCTGAAAAGATGGGTCTTGGTCCGATTCCAAACAAACTCTGGTAGGGTTCGAACGAACTATGAATGCAACACAGACCAAAGGCAAGTAAACAAACCAACAATAGGAAGATAAGAACCTAAAAAGGACAGAATCCTGACACATAAATGTTTTTTCTTGTTATAGTTGTGATGCTGCCATCACAGTTCGGTAAAGGCATCAAAACTGTCTCCTAGCAGCAGATCTTCATTTGTGTAGCAGATCTTCCGCTGTTCTGACTCCATTTGAAACACATTTTATAAGCTCTTCACAAATTGTCAGCTGGTCAAAACACCATCATATTGTAGGCTATTCAATATACAACGAGCGCATTTGCTCAGCACACAGCATTGTTTTGAATGTTCGCTCCGTTCGTCACAGAATAGGCAACACAAGATAACAGCCGACCAATCAGGTTGTGCACATATCCCTATGCCTTTAGGTTCTGTATCTTTAGGTTTGGAGTTAAAAATGCCCATCTGAATGCTAATGCTAAGAACTAAATGTTTTTTTTTTTTTTTTTTATGGTCCGGACCAAAAGAACCAAGCAAACCGAACTAGCGTGAACACACCCTTAGTGACTTTATGATATGATTAGCAAGAAGTTTCAAGAACTTCACTTGATGAAATGCATTTTACTATTTAACAAGTGTGGCTATTGAACAAACAAACAAACATCCATATCGATTAGCGGTGTAGAGTTTAAGCCATTTTCAACGGGATCAGCTTACCTTTAACATTTTTTCCTTTTTCTTCCAAACAGAAGGGGGCCGACGAAGAGTGAAAATATTAGATGGGTCTCTCTAAACATTGATTGCTGTGACAATCTCTTCTGTAGTTCTGTAGAATAAACCAGACATGAAAATGAATACCTCATCCTCTTCTTTTAAACAATCTAGACATTGCAATATCTCAACATGATCCTGAACACAACAGTAAATCAGTTGCCTGAATGTCCTCTATGTGCCACAGGCTGTCTAGTTTAAGATCTGATTCAAACTCAAAATGTTTTTAAATTGTCATTTGAAGTAAGGTCAACCATACAAAGATACAGGGTGTTTACTAGTTTTACCAAACTAATACAAACCACGTAATGAAGCTAAAGCTGTAAGCCACTGACAATTATGATGTATGTTTTCCAGCAGCACTTTGCCCATAGAGGGCGCCGACCTGCCTGCCTTTTTTTTTAATAATGTCTGTTTTACTTTAGAATGTGTTCTATCCAGAATGATATTTGCATGCACTTTCAACGTCGTTACGTTTATCATGTTGGTGTAGTAGTAGCCAATAGGCTGCCTTCTCTGGGCTCTAGCTCACTCAGCCCTACAGTGCTGGAATTTAAGCCAATGGTTCCCTGGTTGATACGCAAAAAAGGCTAAAAGTATTATTACACTGTATTCAGCACAAACTCTGCTACAATAATATGTCAGTAGTGCGTATGTACAATTTTGTAGTTTTGAGATAATGACGTTTATGCGTGGTTTGTGAAAAAAAATTGTCACTGAAATAAGGTCATAAAACCCATACTGAGAATAACTAAGCCTTATTTATATCATGCTGTGTTTAGTATCAAAGATAAAAACAATCTCATTTCTCACAACTCAATCTCACAACTCCAATCTCATTTTATAACATTTTAGTCTGGTACCAGTTTAACTAGTAGCTACAATGTAAAGTAGGCTATATACAACCATAAGATTTCTTACCTTAAAAACTCGACGAAAAGCAGAGTCGCTGATTCTTTGTTTAGAGGTGATGAGGGTGGTAACAGCTGTGCGTTCCTCCGCGTGGATCATTTGAATTTGAACAGCTCGCGCGCGCGTGTGTGGGCGTGATCGCATTAGCGCTAATCAGCTCGGACTGGAGAAACTAAACATGTCGTTGCTTTCATACGGATGAACTTCAAATTCAGAGAGAAGGGAGAAGGCGCATCATGTTTATTTTCTTTATTTTACAAAAAACAACATTTAGTTTTTATTATTAAGGCCAATTTATACTTCTGCGTAGGGTGCGCGCAGTAGGTACGGCGTAGCATACGCACAGACGCGTCCCATTGCGCGTACCCTTCGCCGTCGCCTGACGCGCACCTCCTCAAAAATGTAACTACACGTCGCGACGACGCGGACCGCAAGATCGGTGATTGGTCGGCTTGGTAGCATCGCATTTCCTCCTACGCATTTCCGCACGTACCTTCTCACGCATTTCCATCACTGTCTATGATTTCCACACGTACCATCTCCTCCAACGTCTTCTCTCATTTCTGCCTTTCAGTTTTAGTAATTTCACTAAAGTGAACTGTTTTTCCACCTCAATAAGCTCCAACTCCAACATGATCCCCTCTCTTTCAATCGCTATTGCTTGTAGTAACCTAGCCGCGAGGAATCTAAACACAGTGGAACATTAAAACTCTCCGCCGCCAACTAGCGTTTCGGAGCAGTACTGCAGAGCAACCAAGACCTGAACGCAGAAGTATAAATGCTCATAACGGCGTCGCCTACGTGCGTAGCCAACGCCGCACATTACGGCGTACCCTCGACGCAGAAGTATAAATTGGCCTTTAGTGTACACAAATAAAAGTAGACATTTAACAGTTTTGATTGATGTATAACACTTGACTGTATCACAAAAATCGACAGTTATTTGAGTCTCTTTTGCACTGATAAGAAAAAGAGAGAGACAATCACGTCGGTGTGATTCTCGACCCCAGGGGGTTAATTTCATCATGTGTGTAGGCTACTTCTAACATGTTTGGTTGGTAGAATAAATATGTTTTAAATTCAAATCATGATCGTCTTCCGTGTCTGAAATGGATGTATTCTTGTGTCTATAAGGTAACAATAATATAATAAAATAACTTTTGAATTAAGTTTGAACAAAATTTTAATAAAAGAATAAAATTTTGGTTTAGTCTATACTACTAGGTACTTATACTATATTGACTGGGTTAAATAGAGTTGCATTACTAAAAAGATACTAAAATACACGTTTCATAGACTAAAATACACTTTTCATTGACTAAAATAGACTTTTCATTGACTAAAACTATGATATGTCTTTTGTCGACTAAAACTAGACTAAAATGTCATCAGTTTTCATAGACTAAAACTAGACTAAAATGTCATCAGTTGTTGTAGACTAAAATTAGACTAGACTAAAAAGAATATGAATCCTTACCTTTAAAATATGTATGATAAAATGTACTTTTAAAAATATACTTTTTAAAAAGAAAGATTACACTTGAAATATTATTAAAATTGCAACTTTTTTTAGAGGATACATATTCCAAAACTTTATGAAAGTACAGTATGAAATTTAACTATTTAATTAACTGTTTACCTTGGATATTATAGAATTTGCATGCATACAAAAATTTGTGGAAAAAGACCATTTTTTTCAAAAACGTTTCCAACTCTAACTTTGAACCAATTCTATAGAATACACACACACACATCCATCCATCCATCTTCTTCCGTTTATCCGGGGCCGGGTCGCGGGGGCAGCGGTCTAAGCAGAGATGCCCAGACTTCCCTCTCCCTAGACACTTCCTCCAGCTCTTCGAGGGGGACACCGAGGCGTTCCCAGGCCCGCTGGGAGACATAGTTTCTCAAGTGTGTCCTAGGTCTTCCGAGGGGTCTCCTCTCCCGGAACATCTTCCCGGGAGGGCGTCTAGGAGGCATCCGGAACAGATGCCCGAGCCACCTCAGCTGACCCCTCTCGATGTGAAGGAGCAGCGGCTCTACTCTGAGCTCCTCCTGAGTGACCGAGCTTCTCACCCTATCTCTAAGGGATCGCCCAGCCACCCTGCGGAGAAAGCTCATTTCAGCCTGTACCCAGGATCTTGTCCTTTCAGTCATGACCCAAAGCTCATGACCATAGGTGAGAGTAGGAATGTAGATAGACCGGTAAATCGAGAGCTTTGCCTTACGGCTCAGCTCGTTCTTCACCACAACAGACCGGTACATTGACCGCATTACTGCAGAAGCTGCACCGATCCGTCTGTCAATCTCTCGTTCCATCCTTCCCTCACTCGTGAACAAACCCCTAAGATACTTAAACTCCTCCACTTGAGAAAGGATCTCTCCATTAACCTGAAGTGGGCAAGCCACCCTTTTTCGACTGAGGACCATGGCCTTGGATTTGGAGGTGCTGATTTTCATTCCAGCCACTTCACACTCAGCTGCAAACCGTCACAGTGCATGCTGAAGGTCCTGGTCTGAAGAGGCCAACACAACAACATCATCCGCAAAGAGCAGAGATGAAATCGTGTGGTCCCCAAACCTGACCCCCTCTGGCCCCTGGCTGCGCCTAGAAGTTCTGTCCATAAAAAATATGAACAGAACCGGCGACAAAGTGCAGCCCTGCCGGAGTCTAACATGCACCGAGAAGAAGTCTGACTTGCTGCCGGAAATGCGAACCTGCCGAAGGCAGGAGCTTTGTTCTCACATAATATATATATATGGTATATATATATATATATATATATACACACACACACACACACACACACACACACACATATTCATTCTACAGAATTGGTTAAAAGTTAGATTTTGAAACAGCTTGATAATGCATAAACAAATGTATAAATGAACTGAACCATATTGCAACGTGTTAGTAACTACTGAATTTGATCTTAATGTATGCATGTCAGTGTCTACTATATTCACTTATAATTACACTATTCACCCTTTCATTACCCCTTAAACCACCCTTAAAAATACCCATACCACCAAATCTGTCCCTAATTTTACCTGTATCTACCTCAATAACAGCAAATGTGTTTTGGGTAGCACTTTATTTTACAGTCCTTTTCTGCATGTACGTACTATTTATTTATTTATTGTAGCAATTACAATAACTGGGTTACAACTAGGTTCTAACCCTGAACATTCACCTTAACCTAACCTTAACCCATGTAGTCACCATATATTATTATTGTTGGTTCTCACAAATTATGACCATGAGTTTAATTCAATATTTATGAAACATGGTATTTGAAACCTTTTTCCTGTCAATTACAACACTGAGCAACTACAAATCAAAAAGAAAAAGCATTGCTTTGCATTACCTTCATCTGTGCTTCAGATATGAGTTGGATCTTCTCCTGCAGGGAGCACAGGGTTTGTGTGTGGGTGAGATAGAAAAAAACAGGGACAGAAGAGTGAGGGAAAAAAGTCATGCTAATTTGCCTAAAGGAAGCACATAATTTATTCTTATGGAGAAGAACCAAAGTCAGAAAGATAAAGAGGTACAGGATGCAAATAGTAATACCTGTATTCTCTGATTCTCTGTCTCCATGATCCATCTGGCTCGAACAAGGGATAAAGAAGAAATGACAAGCAACTCAATCCAAGGAGCAAAAGCATCATGTGACGTCCATTGGACAATTGTCCAAGTGAATCAAACAGACCCCCCTTAGTCTCCATTAATAGCCTCCTTAATGGTCATGGATACATAATGGGTCAAGTTATTGACCCTTTGGTGATCTGAGACGACAAAGGGCCTAAATAGCTGAGAATGAACTACATCCGTCTCAGTGAATAGGAATAGGAATGTTCCACCTCGTCATAGCAAGAGATGAACTTTTATATACCTAATGACCATTTTCCTTAGACATACAAGCAATGTGATACTTTGAGCCAATTGTTCAATGAGGTAGCCATAGCTTTTGAAAGTTCAAGGTGTTAGAAGAGAAGGCATTAGGTCATGTAATAGGTCATGCAAGTGATGGATATCTACAGATGAGACATGTCCTACATACTATCTGATATCTTCTATAACAGAGGCACTCAAATGAATTTAACAGGTTATCTTTGTATTCAAGGCTAAATTAAAAGAAACAATGCCACGTAAACAAGACAACTTGAAGGGTATGGTCCCTCGGTCAGCTCTCTGAGGGACAGCAACAGACTGCAAGCACTTCAACAGACTCATTCAGTGCTTTGAAGCATATTGGGGCTATACGTCAAGCTTTTAGCCTGGGCACATGATACAGCAGATGCAATGTATTTAAATGTAATGTAATGTAATGAGTTCACCAAACTTGAAGCTTTTTGCATGAGCTTGCGGTGTGACAGATGTGCTGAAAATACAGTTTCACGATCTATACGCTCACGCCGCTTTTTTTTTCTAATCAGTAGAGCTGTTTTATTCTGGCTTTGGCAGAACATAAAGGCCATTTTTTGTAATAGCGCCATGCTACTCTAACAAAACATAGTTCATGTTTAAATCAACCACTTTCAAGGATCTGTTAGTTTTCACGTTTTCAGTCCTTGAATCCAAGTACTGTACTTTCAAGAAGCGTTAGTTAAAGTTTTATTCATTTTTATTTTAATACATCAAGTTAAACTAAATTAAAATAAGACATGGTGCCTTGGCTGGCAGTTATTATTTTATTTTTTATTTTTACTTTTATTTCAGTTATTGTTCATTTCAAGAAATGAAAATGTTTATGGTTTTTTTTATAGTTAACTAATAAACTTGTTTTTAACCCCACTGTTTATCTCAATGAAACTATATTAAAAAAATCATATCTGCTCATATCATTCTTACATAGCATGTGTCCTTGTCACTGTTGCGTTTAATCAATGTGCCGTTGTTTAATGCTTAAGAATTACACCTACTCCAGGTTGAAATAAAATTTTTAGTAGCAAAACTAGCTGCATGGTCTGAAACAAAAGACAGGAGGTAGAGACACAACGCATTACTATTTAACCCAACAGATGCAAGACCATTCTAGTGCACCCAGTGACAAAAGGAAGCTCCGATTACAAACTTTATTAGACATAAGGTTGCCCCCATTTCTTCCATTCTTGCTTTGCGTTTTGATAAACAAGGGTAAACAGACAGGTCAGAATGAGGCTTTGTAAAGTATGAAGGGCCTAGAATAGATTGCAAAGTGATAAGTCTAAGTAAGGTGCTTATTGAGAGAGTGCAGAACAACTGAGGGACAAGAGGTCATGACAAGTCAGAAACCTCACAAAAGGTCTTGAGTGATGCTCACACAGATCAACACCATAAACCATAGAGCTGTTTAGAAACAGATCTGGGGCTAAGACGATTAGTTTGACCTGCTCGCCATGTTCTATCTGTTAAGAAGGAATAATTATAAGCATCTACATGGTAACTGATGCACAGAAAAAGTAACACTGATGTAAAGTATTCGGAACATATTAACTTTTGTAAACATAAAAATTTGATTTTGTAACTTACAGAATCTTATTCTTGCATTTTTTTTTTGCTAGAAAATCCTTTTGAAGAAAGAATGGGTTTGAACATGGATGAACATGAGTTGTCCATTTGAATGACTGCTAATGAACTTTGGGAAATCATGAAAGGTCAAAGCACCAAACAAGAACAAGCAAGAGTTGCAGCTGTCTCTGCATTAGGCGAGAACAAAAGGTTGCAAGTGCAGATATTCATTGTTGACGTTACAGCTGTCTACTGACAATTTTGCTGTTCTGTGATAGGTGTACTGTTCGTGAAACATTGTTACCTTGTCTTGATCCTTAAACGCAAAGATAAACCTGTGAAATTGCCAGTGCATGCCGGTCTCTCTTTGAGGACAGAAAATTAAACAGTTTAAGAAAAGCTCATAGTGCATTATTTCTGGAATCTAACTTTCAATTAAGCAATTTTATTTAAAATGTATTGTGTGGATATTCAACTATGGTTCAGATAGATTATATATACAAGAGTGTCTACCACTATAATGCTTTACGAACTGAAAGAATTTAGCCTATGAAACTAACTATAAAATATGAAAGTGGAGGTGTACATTTCAGTATAAAACACTTTAGTAAAGATCTGATATCTTTAAAAAATAAGATATACATATGGGACAAAAATAGCATCATTGTGATTTAGATCCTTTTTGGTCGTGTTGCACTACCATTTCCACATGCCAAACTACTGTGACTCACACAAAGATTTTTTTCAGGCACCCAAAAAGAGCTACACACACACAATTGACCCGGACCAAATACAGATGGTCAACGTCACACTCATTGTGCCTCTATATAAAGAGATAAGTTACAGCACAATATTGCAAGCTCATATCATTGTGCCATCTAAAGGTAAGAGCACACATCATTTATATTAAATTATTCATGAGGACTGAACAATAGAATAAGATGACTTCTCAATAATGATGTTTCTTGTTTTATTAAAAGGACTTGGACTTTCTTGGGTTTGGATTTCATCTGGTAAGGCACGCTTTTATAAAGGTCAACACAATGTGTATAGTATCTCTAATATTGTATGTTATAGTATATGTATGTTTTTTTCTTTTTGAATGCAATCATTTTTGTTGAAACACCAATAAATAAAGAAATATTTTTTATTTATAAATATTAAAAATCTTATTGTTTTATTTTTGCATTAGATCTTCTAATTGTAAACAAGTTTTACAAGTTCTAAGAATTTTTTCATCTATTTCTCAGTCTGAATAAAAGATGGTGGATGTGATGTCAGAGTTCGGGGCGGCCGCCCCGTTCTTACGAAAGTCAGACAGGGAGCGTCTGGAGGCCCAAACTCGCCCCTTCGACATGAAGAAAGAATGCTTTGTGCCCGACCCTGAGGTTGAGTTCGTCAAAGCCTCCATCACCAGTAGAGACGGTGACAAAGTCACTGTTGACACTGAATTCGGGAAGGTAAGGTCTGATCTCTGCAGTGTTGTGGATTGCAGACAGAAGTAGCGAGTGACTGTCAAAACATTTTTGTTATCCACAGACAGTTACTGTGAAGGAGATTGATGTTCACCCCCAGAACCCGCCAAAGTTTGATAAAATTGAGGACATGGTGATGTTCACTTTCCTGCACGAGCCCGCTGTGCTGTTTAACCTCAAAGAGCGTTACGCAGCCTGGATGATCTACGTGAGTCGAGTCTTAAAACACTCACATGTTCTCTTTATCTTGCATGAGCAGATCTAAACCTTCTGTGAATCTCTTACAGACCTACTCTGGGCTCTTCTGTGTCACTGTGAACCCCTATAAGTTTTTGCCAGTGTACAATCAGGACGTCGTCAATGCATATAGAGGAAAGAAAAGAAACGAGGCCCCTCCACACATCTTCTCCATCTCAGACAATGCCTACCAGTACATGCTGTCAGGTGATGATCTGACTTGTACATTTTTTTGTTGATTTCTAATGCAATTTAAAATGCTAAGTTTCTTATGGTTAATTTTCTTACAGACAGAGAAAACCAGTCTGTCCTCATCACGTATGTAATACATATTATGACATACCAAAATACTCCTCCTTTTACCAATGTTTTCTATGCTGCATTTTATCAGCCATTTAATGAACTGTTTTTATTTTAAGCGGAGAATCCGGTGCTGGAAAGACTGTGAACACTAAAAAAGTAATCCAGTACTTTGCGAGCATTGCAGCAGCATCAACTGGCAAGAAGGATCCATCAATGGAGAAAAAGGTGCGTAATTTCCAAAAATAGCTTATTATGGATAAATAAACATATATCTTCCATATAACACAGCATACAAAAATGATTACTAAATAAATGGTCTTTGTTTCTTAAATATTGAAGTCAAAAATTATCATAATTTGATACTAACTTACCATACTGCAACGCATTAACACATAAACAAAAACATTTTTGTTTTCCAAATTAGTTTTAACTGTGACTTGGGTCTTTATGGATTATTATTATTTTTATTATTATTACAAGACTACATAGCATATGAAAATATGCATGGCTGTTAACTGAAAAGAAGGTACATCAAACGTTTTACACACCTATTAAAATATGTAATATGTAATATATTAAAATATGATTCTCAGGGTACTCTGGAGGATCAAATCATCCAGTGTAATCCTGCTCTGGAGGCTTTCGGTAACGCCAAGACCATCAGAAATGACAACTCCTCCAGATTTGTAAGTTGGGTTATATTAGTGTTGTGATTCTATATTATATGTTATATGAGCGTGTTATGTATTGCTTTATTCACAGGGTAAATTTATCCGTATCCACTTTGGCCACAGTGGAAAGTTAGCTTCTGCTGACATTGAGACGTGTAAGTACTGCCCAACATCATTCCAACAAATCACACAATGATTAAATGTGTAACTGTTTTGATATTGATCTATTCATCAAATCATTTAGATCTGCTGGAGAAGTCTCGTGTCACTTTTCAGCTCAAGGCTGAGAGAGACTACCACATCTTCTATCAGATTCTGTCCCAGAGAAGACCAGAACTGCTGGGTAAAATTACCCATCATATCTATTAATATTGCCATCTCTAATTAGAAGAGTCTTTTTCTGATCTATGTTCCCATTTCTCCGTAGAGATGCTGCTCATCACCAACAACCCCTATGACTACGCCTTCATCTCCCAAGGAGAAACACAAGTGGCATCTATTGATGATGGTGACGAGCTTCAAGCCACTGATGTGGGTGTTTGTTAAAACATAGGCCATTTATAATACAACAACAACACCTTTGACAACCCGTATGACTGCATTTCTGCTGTGGAACACCAATTGATAATGTCTTGACTGGTTTCCATACAATAAAAGCATATAATGATCAGGGGCTGTCAATAAGTATGAAAAAGCACCATCAAAGGTCCACACAACTTGTTTTTCTGAAGCCATGTGTGTTAAGGAAAATAACCTTTGTTTTTAATTTTGTCTTTCACAGAATAAATTAAGTCATACAGGTATAGAATGACTAGAAAGAGAATAACCGATTCTCTCGGCCAGTCTATTCTTTAAAAAGAAAGGCTTCTAATGTTCTTGTCAAAAAGTACAATATGAAACATTTGCCATGATATTTTAAATGCTCTGTACATTTGCTGTAGGAAGCGTTCGATGTGTTGGGCTTCACCCAGGAAGAGCAGAACAGCATCTACAAGCTGACTGGTTCTGTCATGCACTTCGGCAACATGAAGTTCAAGCAGAAGCAAAGAGAGGAACAGGCCGAGGCTGATGGGACTGAGGGTCAGTATAACAGGAATCTCAGTTTCATAAAGGTAAGAAAAGTCTAAGATATGTTGTATATAGAGTCATAGTTCTGTATTCTTTTTTAACATGTAGAAGCTGACAAAATCTCATATCTGATGGGCCTAAATTCAGCTGACTTGCTCAAGGGTTTGCTCCACCCAAGAGTCAAAGTAGGAAATGAGTGGGTCACCAAGGGACAGAGTGTCCAGCAGGTAATGAATGAAGATAATAATCTAAAGAGTTTTCAGCATCATTTTCAGCATCACTTTCCAAGACAAACAAAATCTTTCATGTATCTGAAAAATCGCTTTAAAGTTTGCAATGTGACAAATTCTGCAAAATTCTATCTTTTCTATATTAGGTGTACTACTCTATTGGTGCTCTGGCAAAGTCAGTGTACGAGAAGATGTTCCTCTGGATGGTTGTGAGAATCAACCAATCACTGGAAACCAAACAGCCTCGCCAGTACTTCATTGGTGTGCTGGACATTGCTGGATTTGAGATCTTTGATGTAAGTGGAAATCAACAGATTTTTTTTTATTCAAGAACAAAGTCAACAAGAAGTGCAACCTGTTTGACCATTGTGATTATATGTTATATTCCACCTGCAGTCCAACACCTTTGAGCAGCTGTGCATCAACTTCACTAATGAGAAGTTGCAGCAGTTCTTCAACCACCACATGTTTGTGCTGGAGCAAGAGGAATACAAGAAGGAGGGCATTGAGTGGGTTTTTATTGACTTTGGCATGGACTTGCAGGCTTGTATTGAGCTTATTGAGAAGGTGGGTGAATACTATGTTGGTAATTATACTGTGAGGGTAAAAATCATATTGTTCAGTTTTAACTTTAATTAACTTCACTGTCATTGTAGCCCATGGGTATCATGTCCATCCTTGAAGAGGAGTGCATGTTCCCCAAAGCCAGTGATGCTACATTTAAAGCTAAGCTTTATGACAACCATTTGGGGAAAAATCCAAACTTCCAGAAGCCCAGGATTGTCAAGGGTAAACCAGAGGCTCATTTTGCCCTCGTTCACTATGCTGGTACTGTGGACTACAACATTGCAAACTGGCTGGTGAAGAACAAAGACCCTCTCAATGAGACGGTTGTAGGGTTCTTCCAGAAGTCAACTCTTAAGCTGTTGAGTGTTCTATTTGCTAATTTTGCAACTGATGACTCAGGTAAATACACACTGACGTGTGACGTGTGAAAAGATCATATTTGTACTTTTTACTGTTTAATAATAACAAAAATCATTTATTTCACAGCTGCGGATTCTGGAGGAAAGGCTGCCAAAGGCAGCAAAAAGAAGGGTTCTTCCTTCCAGACGGTGTCAGCCCTTCATAGGGTATGAAATATTAAAACACGGCTTTATCTCACAAGGTTTTATTGTATATTAATCTAAATAGTCTTTGGTCTACCAACAGGAGAACTTGAACAAGCTGATGACCAACTTGAGGTCAACTCACCCTCACTTTGTGCGCTGCCTCATCCCCAATGAGAGCAAAACTCCAGGGGCGATGGAGAATCCTCTGGTCATGCACCAGCTGCGCTGTAACGGTGTGCTGGAGGGCATCAGGATCTGCAGGAAGGGATTCCCCAACAGGATCCTGTATGGAGATTTCAAACAACGGTTAGTATGAAGGCAAGGCAAGATTATTTATATAGGACATCTCATACAATGGCAATTCAAAGTGCTTTACATAGGAAAGAAATTAAAATAATCAAAAACTATAACGCCTGAATCACTAAATTCAGGGCTCCCCTGTTTAAATGGAAGAGTCAAAGAACTTCGGTTCGTGAGACACACTAATAGCAGCTCCCTGCTTCATAGTGACCCTCCTACCCATCAATAGGGTGGAGTATTCTAACACCTTCCGCCTCTGATGGCTTCCAGTGTACCTCCAACCCCTTAATGGAGTGGAGTTTTCACCAACCGTCTGCTTTCGTTAATACACCAGCCTGCATCCAAGAACCTGGTGTCCCACATTCAAGTCTGAGTGTTGAGCGTAAATATCTCTCTCTTCACTCTCTCTCTTCCCAATTTTCTCAACACTTTCAACCAGACAGCCCTTACCAAAAATAAAAATCTTAACCAAAAATAAAAGTTTACAGTTAATAAAAAGATGATACAGAGATAACATGAAATGCAATCAGTAGGACGTACAGTGGCAAAGTGCTCATTCAGTAAATGAAGAGCTAAACAGATGTGTTTTATTCCGGAATTGAATGGGACTACTGCTGGAATCTCTAATCCAACATCTAATCTCTTCTGGAAGCTTGTATGAAACAAAATGGCTGTAATGTCTTACAAAACAACTTTATGTATAAATTTTAAGTTATTGCAAGTTGCATCATTTCAACAATCTGTTTGCACAATTAAGCATTTGCTAGAAATAAATAAATATATATATATTTATATATAAAAATTTAATGTGTGTTGAATTTTGTGTAGATACCGCATCCTAAATCCTGCTGCTATCCCTGAGGGACAGTTCATTGACAACAAGAAGGGTGCAGAAAAACTTCTGGGCTCTCTGGACATCGATCACGAACAGTACAAGTTAGGGCATACTAAGGTATTATTATATTAACTTTAGCCAAAACCACTTTTCCACTGTCATCCTTTTTGACCCGAAATTCTTTACTATTCAGGTCTTTTTTAAAGCTGGTCTTCTGGGTGCTCTTGAAGAGATGCGAGATGACCGTCTTGCACTTATTATAACTGGAATTCAGTCCATGTCTCGTGGTTTTCTATCAAGAGAGGAGTTCCAGAAAATTGTGGAAAGAAGGTTTGATTTTAGCTCTTTAATCTTTGACATTTTCTCCAATGAAAGACTGAACATTCTTATTTAATATCTACAGAGACTCTCTGTTGGTGATCCAGTGGAACGTACGTGCTTTCATGGGTGTCAAGAATTGGCCCTGGATGAAGCTCTACTTTAAGATCAAGCCTCTGTTGAAAAGTGCAGAGTCCGAGAAAGAAATGGCCAACATGAAGGAGGAATTCACCAAGTTGAAGGAGGCTTTTGCCAAATCTGAAGCCCGCAGAAAGGAGCTTGAGGAAAAGATGGTTTCTCTTATCCAAGAGAAGAATGACCTGCAGCTATTAGCACAGTCTGTAAGTCCATATGGGACTACTCACTCTGGACTTTTCACATTTCAAACAAATCAGAAAACAAAACAAGTTATCATTTTTTTTCATGTTGATAGGAGCAAGATAATCTTGTAGATGCTGAGGAGAGATGTGAGGGTCTGATCAAGAGCAAGATCCAGCTTGAGGCCAAAGTCAAAGAAATGACTGAGAGACTGGAGGATGAAGATGAAATGAATGCTGAGCTGACTGCAAAGAAACGAAAGCTGGAGGATGAATGCTCTGAGCTCAAGAAGGACATTGATGATCTTGAGCTCACTCTGGCCAAAGTGGAGAAAGAGAAACATGCCACTGAGAACAAGGTCAGTTTTTAGCACTGAACCTGTTAGTGATGTTAGAATTGTATGTTAAGTGTCTGTTGATGCAATAACACATTTCTACAGGTTAAAAACATGATAGAAGAGATGGCAGCTTTGGATGAAATCATCGCTAAGCTGACCAAGGAGAAGAAAGCTCTTCAGGAGGCCCATCAGCAAACGCTGGATGACCTCCAGAGTGAGGAAGACAAAGTCAACACACTCACCAAAGCCAAAGCCAAGCTGGAGCAACAAGTGGATGATGTAAGAGTCAGAAAACACAACACTATAATTAAAATGAGAAACATTTAAAGTAATTACACAATAATTTTTTTTGCATGAAATTTAGCTTGAAGGTTCTCTGGAACAAGAAAAGAAAATCCGCATGGATCTTGAGAGAGCTAAAAGAAAGCTTGAAGGGGACTTGAAGTTGACTCAAGAGAATGTGATGGATTTAGAAAATGATAAGCAGCAGATGGAGGAGCGGCTAAAGAAGTAATATATTTTATATTTAAAAAATACAATTTTAATAATAGAAGATATTTGGTAACACTTTAAAATAAGGTTCCATTTGACTTCAGTTAACAACGTAATTTAACAAATTAATAATGAAAAATACTTCTAAGCATTTATTAATCTTAGTTAATGTAGATTTAAATATTAATTACAATATTAAAATTGATTTTAATAATTTGACAACATGTCCATTTTATGAAATGGTCCTGAGCTAACAAACAATGAAAAGTTTATTTTTCATTAATTATTGTTAACAAAGTTTAATAAATACTGTAACAAATGTAATGTTCTACGTTAGTTAATGGTGTTCAATTCATTGTCTAACGTTAACTAATGGAATCCTACTGTAAAGTGTTACCTGGCATTTTAAATCAATTATGCATGTAATAATTCATGTGTAATCCTGTTTACTTGGCAGAAAAGACTTTGAAATAAGCCAGCTCAATAGCAAGATGGAAGATGGACAAGCTTTGGAGTCCCAACTCCAGAAAAAACTGAAAGAGTTGCAGGTAAACTTTGTATGTTTTAATAAGATAGAAAGTTGGATTGTTAGAAAATTTAACCTTAATTGTTAATTTATGCACATTACTAGGCCAGAATTGAAGAGCTTGAGGAAGAGCTGGAGGCTGAGAGAGCAGCCCGTGCCAAAGTTGAGAAACAGAGAGCTGATCTATCCAGAGAACTGGAGGAGATCAGTGAGAGGTTAGAGGAGGCTGGTGGAGCCACTGTTGCCCAGATTGAGATGAACAAGAAACGTGAAGCTGAGTTCCAGAAACTGCGCAGAGACCTTGAAGAGTCCACTCTGCAACATGAGTCCACTGCGGCTACACTGAGGAAGAAACATGCAGACAGTGTGGCTGATCTGGGGGAGCAGATTGACAACCTCCAGAGAGTGAAGCAGAAGCTGGAGAAAGAGAAGAGTGAACTCAGACTGGAACTGGACGATGTGGTCTCCAACATGGAGCAGCTTGCAAAGGCAAAGGTGAGTGAGAGAATAAATGGTTAGAGTCTACAATGTATGTGTTGTCAGTCAAGGAAAGCAATCAACTATGATACAATTTATCCTCAAGACAAACTTGGAGAAAATGTGCAGGACTCTGGAAGACCAGATGAGTGAGTACAGAACCAAGGCTGAGGAAGGTCAGCGCACAATCAACGATTTCACCATGCAAAAAGCCAAGCTGCAAACTGAGAATGGTAAGAACACAAAATATTGTTAAGTTTCCAACTGTACCATAATGACACTTGAAAAAAGTAAATATTTTTTAATATTGTATTTTAGGTGAACTTGCCAGACAGTTTGAGGAGAAAGACGCTCTGGTGACTCAGTTAACCAGAGGCA
Organism: Pimephales promelas; assembly: GCF_016745375.1. Next base: position 405,338 of record NW_024121766.1, read on the forward strand.
AACAATCCAACACTCAACAAATTGAAGACCTCAAGAGACAGCTCGAAGAAGAAGTCAAGGTTTTCAAAATCTCATTCAATGTCTAAAATGTTTGCTAAAGACAAAAATCATTATTGTAATAAAGAACTGGTCGCAAATATTTGTTTGTTATTGTTTGTCTTCAGGCTAAGAATGCCCTGGCCCATGCAGTTCAGTCTTCTCGTCATGATGCTGATCTGCTGAGGGAGCAATATGAGGAGGAGCAAGAAGCCAAGGCTGAGCTACAGCGTGGTATGTCCAAGGCAAACTCTGAAGTGGCTCAGTGGAGAACCAAGTATGAAACTGATGCCATCCAGAGGACTGAGGAGCTGGAGGAAGCCAAGTAAGAAATAAACAACATTTAAAAGTTTTGTCACTTTAGACATTCTTATTAGACACTTTTCTAAATAATCTGCTATAGTTTGAAACCTATTAAATACATTTAAATACAGTTTAATGAATAATGCTTCTGATGTTCACTATATTTTGTAATTTGATTATAACAGGAAAAAGCTGACTCAGCGTCTGCAAGATGCAGAAGAAGCTGTGGAAGCTGTCAATGCTAAATGCTCCTCTCTGGAGAAGACCAAGCACAGGCTGCAGAATGAGATTGAAGATCTCATGGTGGATGTGGAGAGATCCAATGCTGCTGCTGCTGCTCTGGACAAGAAGCAAAGAAACTTTGATAAAGTAAGGAGAGAAAGTGTCATTTTACGATTAGCTGGAAAAATCAGCCATATATTTACAAAACAAAATATCACCAAATTGTACTGCTCTCAATGACTAATTGGGCCTGTTAAATTTAACCAGGTCCTGGCTGAGTGGAAGCAGAAGTATGAGGAGTCCCAAACGGAACTGGAAAGTGCCCAAAAAGAAGCTAGATCTCTGAGCACTGAACTCTTTAAATTGAAAAACTCGTATGAGGAGTCATTGGACCACCTGGAGTGCATGAAGAGAGAAAACAAGAATCTCCAAGGTAAGAGTGGTTTTACAACTCCAAACCATGAACTTCAATTGCTTATATTTGTGAGCTCACATGTTATTTCTATTGCCCAGAGGAAATTTCTGACCTCACTGAGCAACTTGGTGAGAGTGGGAAGAATATTCATGAGCTGGAGAAACTACGAAAACAACTGGAGCAGGAGAAACAAGAGATACAAACTGCTCTCGAAGAGGCTGAGGTAAAAGAACAACCATTTCCCCCAAAGTTCTTATTCATTTGACAACTCTTTGATTTAAATCAAGCTTTTGTTTAAAGCAATTGATCATTCCAGATTATTTTAAAGGAGGTCAACTCCCACCCCAAAACACAGGGCGAAACAAAAACATTAAATCTCAATTATAACAAACACCCATTTTACTCTTCACAGGGTTCCCTTGAACATGAGGAAGGCAAGATACTTAGAGCTCAGCTGGAGTTCAATCAGGTCAAAGCTGATATTGAACGTAAGCTGACGGAGAAAGATGAAGAGATGGAGCAGGCCAAGAGGAACCAGCAGAGAATGGTGGATACCCTGCAAAGCTCACTGGAATCAGAGACTCGCAGCAGGAATGAAGCTCTCAGACTGAAGAAGAAGATGGAGGGAGACCTCAATGAGATGGAGATTCAGCTCAGCCAGGCTAACAGACAGGCATCAGAAGCCCAGAAGCAACTCAAGGGTCTTCATGGACATCTCAAAGTATGACAAATCTTCAGATTAAGATATTATAATGATTAGGTGAAATCCAACATAGTTCTTCAGTCTTTTTATTTGTAAAACTTGTACTTTACAGGATGCCCAACTGCAACTAGATGACGCTCTTCGTAGTAATGATGATCTCAAAGAGAACATCGCCATTGTGGAGAGACGCAACAATCTGCAGCAGGCTGAACTGGATGAGCTGAGATCCATGGTGGAACAAACTGAGAGAGGAAGGAAACTGGCTGAGCAGGAACTGCTGGATGTCAGTGAGAGAGTTCAGCTCCTGCATTCTCAGGTATGACACATCTGTACTAATACTATGCAAAAAAAAACCTCTCAGTAAACCATATTATAAAAGATTACATGAATGTCAATATTGTTCATGTTCAGAACACCAGCCTGCTGAATCAGAAGAAGAAGCTGGAGGGGGATAATACTCAGCTTCAGACTGAGGTTGAGGAGGCAGTGCAGGAGTGCAGGAATGCAGAGGAAAAAGCCAAGAAGGCCATCACTGATGCTGCCATGATGGCAGAGGAGCTGAAGAAGGAGCAGGACACCAGTGCTCATCTGGAGCGCATGAAGAAGAACATGGACCAGACCATCAAGGACCTGCAGCACCGTCTGGATGAGGCTGAGCAGATCGCCATGAAGGGAGGCAAGAAGCAGGTCCAGAAACTGGAAGCCAGGGTAAGCTGCTGATGTTTTTAGGAACAAGTACAGTTTTCTGCTAAATGCTTTCTTTTAACTTTACATTGTTTTGTACTAAAATTGTGACACATCTGTTAGGTGAGAGAGCTGGAAAGTGAGGTGGAGATAGAACAGAGAAAGGCCAGTGACTCTGTCAAGGGGATTCGTAAATATGAGAGACGTATCAAGGAGCTCACCTACCAGGTAGGAAAAATGTTGCCTACTAAAAATTTTGCCCCTGATTGATTAAAATTCATGTTATTTGTTGAAAATACATAAAGTGCTTTCTTACAGTATATTGCACTAAAAACATTTTTTGCTTTGCATAGACTGAAGAAGACCGAAAGAATCTGGCTCGTCTGCAGGATCTGGTGGACAAACTCCAGCTGAAGGTCAAATCCTACAAGAGATCTGCTGAGGTTGCGGTGAGTATTTTCCTTCACTGGTGCCATCAAATGATACGACTTCTGTAGTAATTGTATCTTTTTCACAAATGCTGTTGTATGTAATCTTCAGGAAGAACAATCCAATGCCAATCTGGGCAAGTTCCGTAAGATACAGCATGAGCTGGATGAGGCAGAGGAGAGGGCGGATATTGCTGAATCTCAGGTCAACAAGCTGAGAGCCAAGACTCGTGATACAGGATCCAATAAAGTAAGAGTAGGCACTTAAAACAAGTGATTTTGGTCACACACTCTAAAAAACTCAAGTAAATAGTAACAGTAGATGAGCACTTTTTAGTGACTTTAGGATATGAATAGCAAGTAGTTTCAACAACTACACTTAATGAAATGCATTTTGATATTTAAGTGTGTATTCAAAAATAAAATACCATCAAAATTGATTAGCGGTGTAGTTTAGTTTTAAACAGGATCAGCTTACATTTAATTTATTTTTCCTTTTCTTTCCAACAGAAGGGGGCTGATGAAGAGTGAAAATAATAGATGGGTCTCTTCAAACATTGATTGCTGTGACAATCTCTTCTGTAGCTCTGTAGAATAAACCAAACATGAAAATGAATACCTCGTCCTCTTTTATTTAAACAATGTAGACACATTGCATTATCTCAACATGATCCTGAACATAACAGTAAATCAGTTGCCCGAATGTACTCTATGTGCCACAGATTAGCCTGTCTAGTCTAAACTCAAATTGTTTCTAAATGGTCATTCGAAGTAAGTTTGAGGTCAAGATACAGGGTGTTTACCAGTTTTACCACATAATGCAGCTTAAGCTGTAAACCACTGACAATTACAATGTATGTTTTGACACAGCTCTTCCTCAGGGAATAAAATAAAATTAAGGCAGTATGATGTGAAGTACACATGGATCTATTATAATGCCTCTATCAAAGACATTAAAATAGATTTATTCAGTTTTGGCAGAGCAGTGAAATGCAAGAAAAAAATTCAAGTACCATATAATAAAAGCTCTATGGTCGCTCGATATAAGCTCGATCTCTATGGTGAATGTGAATGTGAATTATTATTGGAATTACAGTCAATATAAATTATTGTTGTTAGACTAAGAATTTAGGCATAGTTCAGCTATATTCAGCAGAATCTCCTTCTCATCAATTATGTTGGCAATATATAAATTCTAAACCTAAAGTAACCTCCACAATTCTGTGAATGTGAGAGCTGCAATAGTCAGTCACCGCCACTTGAGAGCAGCACCACCATTAAATATCATATGAAGCATTATTTCTAGGCGTCCATCCATGTCAAGCAGGATGGGGCAAGATGTCAGCACTTTTTATTCCTTTAATGTTTCAGTGTAGGATTATTTTTTAACATCAATTCATGAACACACAATTTACATTTAAAGGCTTAAAACATCTTCTAACATTTCCACTGGTATTACTTAGGGAAAAAGGTTTTTACTACCTTTGCAACAATTTTGCAATAAGATTCAATTTGTTAATGCATGATGTACCATGTACAACAATGTATAGATTTATATAAATCTTTATGCTATATTTAAATATACACATTTTTTAATAACTCATTAAAAGTTTGAAAAAAAAAATGTATATGCAGAAATTAACATTAGCCTATATTCCTAAATTGTAAAACCATTGTTCATTGTTAGTTACTGTAAAAACTTTATTAATAATAATAACTTTATTAATAATTATTATAAATAATTAAGAAAATGTTGGAAGAGCAAAAATATTTAAGTTGAACTAATATTCATGCTTGGGATAAACTGCGCTTTTGAGACTGTCTGATTTACTGCAGTTGTAAGCAGAAAATACTGTTGAATTTGCACATGGTTTGTCTTAAAGTATATTAAAAACACCAGATAGACACATAAACATTAAAAACTTTATTTTCATCACAGGGGGACTTTAAATGTTTTGTGTGAGTAACTACATTTTGCAGACGTGTGATAGTAGACAAACAGTTGTGGAAGTTGCACTTACAGTTTAAAAAAATGTGCTGACTTTGAAAAATGTGTCAAAGCGACTGAGAAAAACTCTAATGGTTCTCACATATTATGAGCATGTGACCATGACTTTAATTCAATATCTATGAAATATGGTAATTAAATTTTTTTCTGTCAATTATAATACTGCCCAACTAAAAATCAAAAAGAAAAAGCATTGCTTTGCATTACCTTCATCTGTGCTTCCGATATTTGTTGGATCTTCTCCTGTGTTTGTGTGTGCCTGAGATAGAAAAACCAGGGACAAAAGAGTGAGGGAAAAAGAAACATTTGTAGAACAGAGGTCAAAAGTCATGCTAATTTCCCTAATGGAAGCACATAATGTGTTCTTATGGAGAACAATCAAATTCAGATAGATAGAGGTACATCATGCAAAGAGTAATACCTGTATTCTCTGATTCTCTGTCTCCATGATCCCGCTGGCTCGAACAAGGGATAAAGAAGAAATGACAAGCAACTCAATCAAAGGAGCAAAAGCATCATGTGACGTGCGTTGGACACTTGTCCAAATAAATCAAACAGAACCCCTCAGTCACCATTAATAGCCTGCTCAATGGTCATGATGCACAATGGGTCAAGTTATTGACCCGTTGGTGATCTGAGACGACAAAGGGCCTAAACAGCTGAGAATGAACCGCCTCCGTCTCAGGGAAGAGTGGATAGGAATGTTCCACCTCGTCATAGCAAGAGATGGACCTGGCAGCTAAAGGAAAAGAGTCAGGATGTGACGGTTCTCCAGATCTCCCGTTAATCCAGTGTGAAGGACTTAATTAGGCCCTCGTGCAAATCACTAAAAACGTGTAAGCAACATGCCCTAAATAATCACACTTTTTTAACCTTCAAGACCTGCTAATAAGAAAAAGAAGAAAAAAAAACAGGCAGAATGAACTTATATATCCCTAAATATAGGTATACAGATATTTATTGATTATTAGAATATATGATGTTGTATGATTTATAAACAAAGTTGCTTGCCGCACTTTAAGCGGTTAAAAACATTTACTTTTAGCTGCATGACATAAAAAATTGAGAAAAATTGAGATATGGCTTAGTGCAATTATTAATTTGCAAAGGCTGCGATTTAATTGTTCTTACACATTATGCTCCAGTGTTTGCGATTTGTGTTAGCGTTGTAATTATACAGTTTTAAACCCCCCCAAAAAAATATATATATTTTTGTTAAATATTTTTTTCACAGTGAAATATTAAAATAGTAATATTTCTTCTTAGTTTTTATTCAGTATTTTTTATAATTTATTATAGCCATATTGATATACACTCACCGGCCACTTTATTAGGTACCCCATGCTAGTAACGGGTTGGACCCCCTTTTGCCTTCAGAACTGCCTCAATTCTTCGTGGCATAGATTCATCAAGGTGCTGGAAGCATTCCTCAGGGAGTTTGGTCCATATTGACATGATGGCATCACACAGTTGCCGCAGATTTGTCGGCTGCACATCCATGATGCGAATCTCCCGTTCCACCACATCCCAAAGATGCTCTATTGGATTGAGATCTGGTGACTGTGGAGGCCATTTGAGTACAGCGAACTCATTGTCATGTTCAAGAAACCAGTCTGAGATGATTCCAGCTTTATGACATGGCGCATTATCCTGCTGAAAGTAGCCATCAGAAGTTGGGTACATTGTGGTCATAAAGGGATGGACATGGTCAGCAACAATACTCAGGTAGGCTGTGGCGTTGCAACGATGCTCAATTGGTACCAAGGGGCCCAAAGAGTGCCAAGAAAATATTCCCCACACCATGACACCACCACCACCAGCCTGAACCGTTGATACAAGGCAGGATGGATCCATGCTTTCATGTTGTAGATGCCAAATTCTGACCCTACCATCCGAATGTCGCAGCAGAAATCGAGACTCATCAGACCAGGCAACGTTTTTCCAATCTTCTATTGTCCAATTTCGATGAGCTTGTGCAAATTGTAGCCTCAGTTTCCTGTTCTTAGCTGAAAGGAGTGGCACCCGGTGTGGTCTTCTGCTGCTGTAGCCCATCTGCCTCAAAGTTCGACGTACTGTGCGTTCAGAGATGCTCTTCTGCCCACCTTGGTTGTAACGGGTGGTTATTTGAGTCACTGTTGCCCTTCTATCAGCTCGAACCAGTCTGGCCATTCTCCTCTGACCTCTGGCATCAACAAGGCATTTCCGCCCACAGAACTGCCGCTCACTGGATGTTTTTTCTTTTTCGGACCATTCTCTGTAAACCCTAGAGATGGTTGTGCGTGAAAATCCCAGTAGATTAGCAGTTTCTGACATACTCAGACCAGCCCTTCTGGCACCAACAATCATGCCACGTTCAAAGTCACTCAAATCACCTTTCTTCCCCATACTGATGCTCGGTTTGAACTGCAGGAGATTGTCTTGACCATGTCTACATGCCTAAATGCACTGAGTTGCCGCCATGTGATTGGCTGCTTAGAAATTAACTGTTAACGAGCAGTTGGACAGGTGTACCTAATAAAGTGGCCGGTGAGTGTATAATCACAAAATGTTACCTACAGCCCTACAAACAAGCACACCAAACCTGATTTTTTTTTAAACATATTTAAAATGACAATTTTTGTCAGACAAATCACAACTGGATTTTTTCCCTAAATTGTGCAGCAGTCTTTGTCATCTTGATCTGTCCGTTACAGAACTACTCGATAGGTAGGAGAGATGTGACAAGTACCTGCTGCTGCTCAAGATGCAGTGGCTCCAATAGATGTGTTAAATAAAGGATGGGGCTAATCAACACTTGATGAAGAAAGTGTGGCGACTTTAACACTTGTCACTTGTGCTATATTAAGAGCTTCAGCTATCAAAAGCTTAGCACGTAAAGTATTATATGTGAGAGGAGCCACTGACAGAAATAAAAAGCTTTAAAATGGTAATAAACTTGACAATGACCATTTTTCTTAGACATACAGGCAATGTGATAAATTTGAGCCCATTTGTGCATTAGCATTGTTTAATTGGAGGTAGCCATAGCTTTTGAAAGTTCAAGGTGGTTCAACAATATCTCAAGCATGGCACAGAGGAGGGATTAGGTCATGTAATAGATCATGTAACTTATGTAGTACGAGTTCATGCAAGTGATGGACATGTCCTACATACTATCTGATCTCTTCTATCACAGAGGCACTCAAAGGAATTTAACAGGTTATCTTTGTCCTCAAGGCTAAAGAAAAGAAACAATGCCACGTAAACAAGACAACTTGAAGGGTATGGTCCCTCGGTCAGCTCTCTGAGGGACAGCAACAGACTTCAAGCACTTCAACAGAGTCGTTTAGTGCTTTGAAGCATATTGGGGCTATTCGTCAAGCTTTTAGCCTGGGCACGTGATACAGCAGATTCACAATGTAATTAGAAAACCCATACTGGTCAGGGTACATTTTCAGGGCTTGACATTAAGTTTTTGAGGCACTTGTCCTTCGGACAAGTAAATTTATGTTTCACTTGTCCATGCACAAAAGTCACTTGTCCGGGGAAAGATTTGAAATTTTATCTAGGGCTGCACGATTTGAGGAAAATGTCATATTGCGATTATTGAGGTCAATATTGCGGTTGTGATATGCGATTGCGATATAATAAACAAATGGTTTCATGAGTCAACTTGTTTGGTTCTAAACCAAATGCACACACAGATTAGTGATAATTCTGAAATTAGCAATAACGCCTATAATGATCAATAAGCCATTGATGTCTGGATAAAAATTAACTTTCTAACAGGTAAGACATATACGGAAATAAAGTTATCAAACAGTCTGTGCTGCATAAATTATATATAGACTATTCCTTATTAAAGCTACACAAGTTCTTTAGTCAAAAGCAGTGAGTAATTTTCTCTGTTCCCTTTGTTCTTTCATTAACTTTACTGACAGACCGCTTTATTGGTAGCTGGCCCTTTAAGAGCAGCCGCTGTGGACAGAGACGCGGATCTCACACGCGCCTCAATCTCTCACGGGTCACAACTCTTTATGTCCATCATAAGACTGCTCTTATGTTATGAAGATACTACTACAAATGACATTTTGGCTTAATTGTGTGTGTTGTTGATGTTCGTTCAAGCGCGAAAGAGAACTTCTGGCGCGCGGTCTGTGCATGCGCATTATACTGGCGCTCGTCTTTCTGTGAGTCACATTCAGGGCATTCACAGGCAGCGCGAAAATGTGTTCATTTCAAATCGGTAAAATTAAATCTGTAAAATAGACGTAACGAGTGGCACATAACGTGAAGTAACATGACATTTTATTTTGTTTGAAATTTACAGTAACTTGTCCGGTCGGACAACTAATTTTCTCTTCTACTTGTCCTACAAAAAATCCACTTGTCCCGGACAAGCGGACAAGCCTTAATGTCGAGCCCTGTATTTTTATAGAATTTTTATTTTATTTGTTTACAATTGTATGGTTAGAAATATTTTATATCATTTGGATACATGCAAAATATTATATTTTCTAAATTATAAAATGTTGTTAATTAAAATGTCAACTGCACTGAACTAAAATCAAATTTAAGGGGCATTTGACTTTTGAATAATTCAATGAGGAAAGAGGCTGGTAGAGTATATGCATGCCACCATTTTATAAAACCGCATGTATGGGGAGTGGATAGGCATGTGAATTCCACTCGCCAATATCATTGGCTGTTTTTCTAAAAATCAGAGGTGATTGGGGCCCCCAAGTAAGACCCCTAATGTCATTCGACAAAACGTCTTTTTTTAGATAGGGGTTTTACTTTATTTTATTTTTACTCTAAACTGTTTTAAAGGATTAGTTCACTTTTGAAAAAACTTTTGCTGATAATTTACTCACCCCCATGTCATCCAAGATGTCCATGTCTTTCTTTCTTCAGTCGAAAAGAAATTAAGGTTTTTGATGAAAACATTCCAGGATTTTCTCCATATAATGGACTTCAATAGAAACCAGACGGTTCAAGGTCCAAAAGAAACTTTCAGTACAAACTGAAAACTTGTTCAAAGGGCTTTAAACGATTCCAGACGATGAATAAGGGTCTTATCAAGCGAAACGATCGCTCATTTTTGTAAAAAATAACAAAGTTTAAGTTTTATAAGATCAAACGCTCGCCTTGCTCTGTTCTGTGGTGCACGTTCGTGACTCTCCTGTTCGAATTCGTTCAACAAAATGAACAAATCTTTTTCCGAATCAATTTGTTCGTTTCTTTCGCCGAATGAGCCAAATGACTCGGAAAAAGATTTGTTCATTTTGATGAATGAGTTCGAACAGGAGTGCGTTACAGAACAGAGCAAGGCGAGCGTTTGAGCTTATAAAACTTAAACGTTGTTATTTATTTATAAAACGAGCCATCGTTTCGCTTGATAAGACCCTTAAGACCCATCGTCTGGAATCGTTTAAAGCCCTTTGAACAAGTTTGCACTTTGTACTAAAAGTTTCTTTTGGACCTTGAACCGTTTGGTTCCCACTGAAGTCCATTATATGGAGAAAAATCCTGGAAGGTTTTCATCAAAAACCTTAATTTCTTTTCGACTGAAGACAGAAAGACATGGACATCTTGGATGACATGGGGGTGAGTAAATTATCAGCAAAAGTTTTTCAAAAGTGAACTACTCCTTTAATTATTCTTATTTATATTGATTGTTGTACTTCCTTCTATGTAAGGCACTTTGAATTTCCATTGTGTATGAAATGTGCTATATAAATAAGCTTGCCTTGCCTTACAAACATGAAGGCAAACCACCACCAGGATTACAAAGAGGCAGTAAAAGAAAAAGATGCAGTGGCTTTGACAGTTTATTTTCTTCTTACCCGTTTCATTTATTTAATTTATTTTTTATACATTATTTATACAATTTATTTATGTTTTTACATTATACATTTGTGTACAAGTGCAGATTGCTCATTGTTCAATAAATGTTTTTGTTGAGAATTTTTGTCTATGTTAAGCAATTATTATTTCTGTTACATTTTATCTTTCAAATAAAGGTTAAAAAACAAGCACATATTGGCCGAGCTAAATCGGCAGCATTAATCGGCCAGCGGCTGACCCGGATTTCAAAAAGATCGGCATCGGCCTGAAAAAAAAACCATATCGGTCGACTTCTAGAGCGTATGAACAGAGTGGAGCGGTGAGCGGGTTCACCCCTCCGCTCCGCCGCTCAAAGCCACATCATTATCGTTCAGCGCTCAACGCATTTTGCTTCGCGCTCCACATATATGCTGGGTCATTCTGTAAAGATGCTTCCTTGCCACTGTTGCGTTTAATCAATGTGCCATTGTTTAATGATTTAAAATTACACCTACTTACACCTAAGACAGGAAGTAGAGCAAGACCATTCTAGTGCACCCAGTGACAAAAGGAAGCTCCGATTACAAACTTTATTAGACATAAGGTTGCCCCCATTTCTTCCATTCTTTCTCCTGAGTTTTAATAAACAAGGGTAAATAGACAGCTGAGAATGAGGCTCTGTAAAGGATGAGGGGGCTAGAATAGATTGCCCAAGTGCTAAGACTAAGTAAGGTGCTTGTTGAGAGTGTGCAGAACAACTGAGGGACGAGAGGTCAAGGCAGGCCAGAAACCTCACAAAAGGTCTTGAGTGATGGCTCACGCGGCTCAACAACAAATCAACACTATAGCACTATAGAAACAGATCTGGGGTCAAGACGATTAGTTTGACCTGCTGGCCATGTTCTATCTGTTAAGAAGGTATCATTTTTTTGTGTTAACTGATGCACAGAAAAAGTAACACTGCTGTAAATTATTCAGAATATATTAACTTCTGTAAACATACAAATTACATTGTGTATCTTACAGAATCCTATTCTTGCATTTATTTAAGAAATCTTTGTAAAGCTGGAAAAAGAAAGAATGGGTTTGAACATGGATGAACATGAAGCAAGCTGTTGTTCATTTAAATGACAGCTAATTAACTTGTAAAACACAAATGGAGGATACAGCTTTGGGATATCAAGAAAGGTCAAAGCACCAAACAAGAACAAGCAAGAGTTGCAGCTGTCTCTGCATTAGGCGAGAACAAAAGGTCGCAAGTGCAGATATTCATTGTTCCCGTTACAGCTGTCTACTGACAATTTTACTGTTCGTGAAACATTGTTACCTCGTCTTGGTCCTTGAGCACAAAGATAAACCTGTGAAATTCCCAGTGCATGCCGGTCTCTCTTTGAGGACAGAAAATGTAATAGTTTAAGAAAAGCTCATAGTGCATTATTTCTGGGATCTAACTTTCAATTAAGCAATTTTATTTAAAGGAGCAATGTGTGATTTTTAGCGACATCTAGTGGTTCGGTTGCGAGTTTGCACCAAGGGCTCCGCCCACTGCTCACCCCTCCCTTTCGAAGAAGCTACGGTTGCTAAAACGGGACAAACATCTCGTCGGCTGAGACAGCAGAGAATAGCCAGAGTAAGCCAAGAGTGTGTAACATTGTCACTGTTTCTGTACCACAGTCAATTATAAACCACATCATGGATACTGTTTACAAAGCCAGTCAGGTGAGGATCAAGGGTTTTAATATATAATTTAATATAATAATATTAATCAGCTGATTGTCTCACAAACGTAACCAGCAGCACATTTCTCCACACATACTGTAGCAAACCCATAATACAGCGAGGGAGCAGCTATATATTTTTTCTAACAGGGTAGTAATAGTTTAGCTGGCTAATATGAGCTGTTACTGTGGCTGAGCTGGGACGCGTCTGCATGAGTCCAAAGGTCGGAAGTGCGCGCGCTGTTACAATCATGTCATCTCCGCATCCCATAGATACTATTTACTACACACAATAGGCTTTTTTCTCTGATTTTGAAAACTCTTCGCGATCGACTTTAGTGATAAAAGACTTTAGTAAAAGTCTCTATCGACAGGTTAGTGATTCCTGTAACGTACTGTTTTACGGTCAATGACATGAATACTAATCATCAGCTGTCTCACGAACGTAACAGCACATCTATCCCCAACATAACAAACCCATAACACAGCGAGGGAGAACTAAGTTACATGAAACAATCCCAACTACATATTTTACACCACTCACAAGGGAAAAGTCACTACTCACGGAGTGTAAGGCTAGCTTCCAGCTTTCCGCTACTTCTCTTTCAAGGTAGTGATGAAACGCGTTCTGTAGCGCTGTTTGTTCGCGTTCGGCTACGGTAGGAATATGACGTCACAACATGGCGACCTTCATAGAAGGGGATTCCCTCGGTTATGGAGCTATTAATGTCTCATTCTAAGGTAATATAAACATTACGGTTAATTAAGTAAGTTCTTTATACACCACTGAAAACATAGTTATGGATGTCATATTGCATTTCTGTTAATAGATAATAAACTTATTTACACATTGCACCTTTAAAAAGTATTGTGTGGATATTCAACTATGGTTCAGAGAGATTTTATATACAAGAGTGTCTACCACTATAATGCTTTACGAACTGAAAGAATTTAGCCTATAAAACTAACTTAAATATGAAAGTGGAGGTGTACATTTCAGTATAAAACACTTTAGTAAAGATCTGATATCTTTAAAAAATAAGATATACATATGGGACAAAAATAGCATCATTATGATTTAGATCCTTTTTGGTCGTGCTGCACTACCATTTCCACATGCCAAACTACTGTGACTCATACAAAGATTTTTTTCAGGCACCCAAAAAGAGCTACACACACACAATTGACCCGGACCAAATACAGATGTCAACGTCACACTCATTGTGCCTCTATATAAAGAGATAAGTTACAGCACAATATTGCAAGCTCACATCATTGTGCCATCTAAAGGTAAGAGCACACATCATTTATATTAAATTATTCATGAGGACTGAACAATAGAATAAGATGACTTCTCAATAATGATGTTTCTTGTTTTATTAAAAGGACTTGGACTTTCTTGGGTTTGGATTTCATCTGGTAAGACACAATTTTATAAAGGTCAACACAATGTACATTGTATGTTATAGTACATGCATGTTTATGCAATATTTTCTTTTTGAATGCAATACTTTTCATTGAAAGACCAATAAATAATTAGAAATGTTTTATATTTATAAATAATAAAATCTTATTGTTTTATTTTTGCATTAGATCTTCTAATTGTAAATAAGCTTTACAACTTCTAATAGTTTTGTCATCTATGCCTCAGTCTGATTGAAAGATGGTGGATGTGATGTCAGAGTTCGGGGCGGCCGCCCCGTTCTTACGAAAGTCAGACAGGGAGCGTCTGGAGGCCCAAACTCGCCCCTTCGACATGAAGAAAGAATGCTTTGTGCCCGACCCTGAGGTTGAGTTCGTCAAAGCCTCCATCACCAGTAGAGACGGTGGCAAAGTCACTGTTGACACTGAATTCGGGAAGGTAAGGTCTGATCTCTGCAGTGTTGTGGATTGCAGACAGAAGTAGCGAGTGACTGTCAAAACATTTTTGTTATCCACAGACAGTTACTGTGAAGGAGATTGATGTTCACCCCCAGAATCCACCGAAGTTCGATAAAATTGAGGACATGGTGATGTTCACCTTCCTGCACGAGCCCGCTGTGCTGTTTAACCTCAAAGAGCGTTACGCAGCCTGGATGATCTACGTGAGTCGAGTCTTAAAACACTCACATGTTCTCTTTATCTTGCATGAGCAGATCTAAACCTTCTGTGAATCTCTTACAGACCTACTCTGGGCTCTTCTGTGTCACTGTGAACCCCTATAAGTTTTTGCCAGTGTACAACCAGGAAGTTGTGAATGCATATAGAGGAAAGAAAAGAAATGAGGCCCCTCCACACATCTTCTCCATCTCAGACAATGCCTACCAGTACATGCTGTCAGGTGATGATCTGACTTGTACATTTTTTGTTAATTTCTAATGCAATTTAAAATGCTAAGTTTCTTATGTTTCATTTTCTCACAGACAGAGAAAACCAGTCTGTCCTCATCACGTATGTAATACATATCATGACGTACCAAAATACTCCTCCTTTTACCAATGTTTTCTATGCTGCATTTTATCAGCCATTTAATGAACTGTTTTTATTTTAAGTGGAGAATCCGGTGCTGGAAAGACTGTGAACACTAAAAAAGTAATCCAGTACTTTGCGAGCATTGCAGCAGCATCAACTGGCAAGAAGGATCCATCAATGGAGAAAAAGGTGCGTAATTTCCAAAAATAGCTTATTATGGATAAATAAACATATATCTTCTATATAACACAGCATACAAAAATGATTACTAAATAAATGGTCTTTGTTTCTTAAATATTGAAGTCAAAATGATCATAATTTGATAGGGGTGTGCAAAAAAATCGATTCACATTTGAATCGCGATTCAATCTTTACCGATTCAGAATCGATTCATAGAATTCCAAAAATCGATTCATAGGCTATATTTTTTAATGGCGTGCAGGGGCGGAGTGGCAATCGGGTGAGTCGGGACTTTTACCGGTGGTCCGGTAGTGTTTCTATGGTTTCGAGGCTGCGAGGGCCGGTCTGATAAATAGTTATTGCAAGTTCTTGCCGCCCGCTGGTCAAACTGTGCAGCCACTCTGCTCAACCCGTAAATAAATGCATCGATCCGCAGATCTGTTTGAGTTCTGTAGATCTTTTGCCAAGCGTGTCAGAGGTGACGGGTTCTAAACCGCACTGATATAGTTTTTTCTCTCTCTCATCAAAACCGAATATGTTCATCACGTTTGTGTGCATTTTATTTTGTGATTTCACCGGAGTCTCCACAACGGCGATAGATTGAAGCGCGCGTCCGAGAGAAGACTGCGCGAGCCACAGAGAACACTGTATCCATGACACTGATTGCAGCGGACACGAGCGCTCAGCTTGATTTCAAAAACAACAGGTCTCTTATTTAATAGCGAACTAAATGAATGCTCTGCTAGTAAACTGGAGATACCCGCAAATTACAGCGCCTATGAACGACTTCACTGGATCTAAACAAATCAATCTAACCATAGATGTTACCAGTAGCGGTGGCTTTTTTAAATCTATTTAAAATATTTTCGCAAGGGTTCTATGAAATTAGTAGCCTATATATTTTTAGGGAGTTCAATGTGCCCAGTCGAGTTCATTTCAACAGTCAACCTGGTAGCTGAAGTAGGCCTACTCCTTAAACCACATTTAGCATAATTGTTTGTTTGATCTGACTACAGCACTTTAAAGCTAAATGTAAAAGCTTTTTATTTAAGTTTTATTTTAAACTTGAATTAAATGTATTTAAAAGCTGGCCAAAGCTTGGCACTTCGCACATTTTAGTTGCAAAAGTTTTTATTTTTGTATGAAGACGTATAAAGTAATATCAAACTTTTCTTTTAAATTATGTCTACTGCAATCAATCACATAGGAAAAAGTAAACTACATTTATGTAGACCTGCGAATCGTTTTTTGAATCGAGAATCGTTTTTGAATCGAAAATCGATTTTGAATCGAATCTCGAGACAAAAAATCGGTATCGAATCGAATCGTGACATTTTCTGAATCGTGCACCCCTATAATTTGATACTAACTTACCATACTGCAACGCATTAACACATAAACAAAAACATTTTTGTTTTCCAAATTAGTTTTCTACTGTGACTTAGGTCTTAGGGATTATTATTATTTTTATTATTATTACAAGACTACATAGCGTATGAAAATATGCATGGCTGTTAACTGAAAAGAAGGTACATCAAACGTTTTACACACCTATTGTTAAAATATGATTCGCAGGGTACTCTGGAGGATCAAATCATCCAGTGTAATCCTGCTCTGGAGGCTTTCGGTAACGCCAAGACCATCAGAAATGACAACTCCTCCAGATTTGTAAGTTGGGTTTTTACATTAGTGTTGTTATTCTATATTATATGTTATATGAGCGTGTTATCTATTGCTTTATTCACAGGGTAAATTTATCCGTATCCACTTTGGCCACAGTGGAAAGTTAGCTTCTGCTGACATTGAGACTTGTAAGTACTGCCCAACATCATTCCAACAAATCACACAATGATTAAATGTGTAACTGTTTTGATATTCATCTATTCATCAATTCATTTAGATCTGCTGGAGAAGTCTCGTGTCACTTTTCAGCTCAAGGCTGAGAGAGACTACCACATCTTCTATCAGATTCTGTCCCAGAGAAGACCAGAACTGCTGGGTAAAATTACCCATCATGTCTATTAATATTGCCATCTCTAATTAGAAGAGTCTTTTCTGATCTATGTTCCCATTTCTCCATAGAGATGCTGCTCATCACCAACAACCCCTATGACTACGCCTTCATCTCCCAAGGAGAAACACAAGTGGCATCTATTGATGATGGTGACGAGCTTCAAGCCACTGATGTGAGTGTTTGGTAAAACATAGGCCGTTTATAATACAAGAACAACATCTTTGACAACCCGTATGACTGCATTTCTGCTGTGGAACACCAATTGATAATGTCTTGACTGGTCAATAAGTATGAAAAAGCACCATCAAAGGTCCACACAACTTGTTTTTAATTTTGTCTTTCACAGAATAAGTTAAAAGCCAATTTATGCTTCTGCGTCGAGGGTACGCCGTAGTGTACTGCGTTGGCTACGCACGTAGGCGACGCCGTTGTGAGCATTTATACTTCTGCGTTCAGGTCTTGGTTGCTCTGCAGTACTGCTCCGAAACGCTAGTTGGCGGCGGAGGGTTTTAATGTTCCACTGTGTTTAGATTCCTCGCAGCTAGGGTACTACAAGCAATAGCGATTGAAAGAGAGGGGATCATGTTGGAGTTGGAGCTTATTGAGGTGGAAAAACAGTTCACTTTAGTGAAATTACTAAAACTGAAAGGCAGAAACGAGAGAAGATGTCGGAGGAGATGGTACGTGTGGAAATCATAGACAGTGGTGGAAATGCGTGAGAAGGTACGTGCGGAAATGAGTAGGAGGAAATGCAATGCTACCAAGCCGACCAATCACCGATCTTGCGGTCCGCGTCGTCGCGACGTGTAGTTACATTTTTGAAGAGGTGCGCGTCAGGCGACGGCGAAGGGTACGCGGCATGGGACGCGTCCGTGCGTATGCCACGCCGTACCTACTGCGCGCACCCTACGCAGAAGTATAAATTGGCCTTAAGTGATACAGGTATAGAATGACTAGAAAGAGAATAACCGATTCTCTTGGCCAGTCTATTCTTTAAAAAGAAAGACTTCTAATGTTCTTCTCAAAAAGTAGAATATGAAACATTTGCCATGATATTTTAAATGCTCTGTACATTTGCTGTAGGAAGCGTTCGATGTGTTGGGCTTCACCCAGGAAGAGCAGAACAGCATCTACAAGCTGACTGGATCCGTCATGCACTTTGGCAACATGAAGTTCAAGCAGAAGCAAAGAGAGGAACAGGCCGAGGCTGATGGGACTGAGGGTCAGTATAACTCGGAATCTCAGCTTCATAAAGGAAAGAAAAGTCTAAGATATGTTGTATATAGAGTCATAGCTCTGTATTCTTTTTTAACATGTAGATGCTGACAAAATCTCATATTTGATGGGCCTAAATTCAGCTGACTTGATCAAGGGTTTGTGCCACCCAAGAGTAAAAGTAGGAAATGAGTGGGTCACCAAGGGACAGAGTGTCCAACAGGTAATGAATGAAAATAATAATCTAATGGACATTTACAAATTTCAGCATCATAACTTCACTTTCAAAGACATACAAACAAAATCTTTCATGTATCTGAAAAATCGCTTTCTATTTTGAAATGTGTCAAATTCTGCAAAATTCAATCTTTTCTTTATTAGGTGTACTACTCTATTGGTGCTCTGGCAAAGTCAGTGTACGAGAAGATGTTCCTCTGGATGGTTGTGAGAATCAACCAATCCCTGGCCACCAAACAGCCTCGCCAGTACTTCATTGGTGTCCTGGACATTGCTGGATTTGAGATCTTTGATGTAAGCTGAATTCACCTGATTACGTTTATTCATAGAACAAATCCAACAAGAAGTACAATCTGTTTGACCATTGTGATTATACGTTATATTCCACCTGCAGTCCAACACCTTTGAGCAGCTGTGCATCAACTTCACTAATGAGAAGTTGCAGCAGTTCTTCAACCACCACATGTTTGTGCTGGAGCAAGAGGAATACAAGAAGGAGGGCATTGATTGGGTGTTTATTGACTTTGGCATGGACTTGGCGGCATGCATTGAGCTTATTGAAAAGGTGGGTGAATACTATATTGACAATTATACTGTGAGGGTAAAAATCAAATTTTTCAGTCTTAACTCACTCTGTCACTGTCATTGTAGCCCATGGGTATCATGTCCATCCTTGAAGAGGAGTGCATGTTCCCCAAAGCCAGTGATGCAACATTTAAAGCTAAGCTTTATGACAACCATATGGGGAAAAATCCAAACTTCCAGAAGCCCAGGATTATCAAGGGAAAACCAGAGGCTCATTTTGGCCTTGTTCACTATGCTGGTACTGTGGACTACAACATTTCAAACTGGCTGGTGAAGAACAAAGACCCGCTCAATGAGACGGTTGTAGGGTTTTTCCAGAAGTCAACTCTTAAGTTGTTGCCTGTTCTGTTTGCTAATTTTGCTACTGATGACTCAGGTAAATACACACTGACGTGACATGAAAGTATAATAAGCACTTTCTACTATTCAATAATAACAAAAATCATTTATTTCATAGCTGCGGATTCTGGAGGAAAGGCTGCCAAAGGTGCTAAAAAGAAGGGTTCTTCCTTCCAGACGGTGTCAGCCCTTCATAGGGTAAGGAATATTATAACACTATATTGTCTCACAAGGTTTTCTTGTATATTAATCTAAATACTCTGGTCTACCAACAGGAGAACTTGAACAAGCTGATGACCAACTTGAGGTCAACTCACCCTCACTTTGTGCGCTGCCTCATCCCCAATGAGAGCAAAACTCCAGGGGCGATGGAGAATCCTCTGGTCATGCACCAGCTGCGCTGTAACGGTGTGCTGGAGGGCATCAGGATCTGCAGAAAAGGATTCCCCAACAGGATCCTGTATGGAGATTTCAAACAACGGTTAGTATGAAGGCAAGGCAAGTTCATTTATATAGGACACCTCATACAATGGTAATTCAAAGTGCTTTACATAGGAAAGAAATTAAAATAATCAAAAACTATAACGCCTGAATCACTAAATTCGGGGCTCCCCTGTTTAAATGGAAGAGTCAAAGAACTTCGGTTCGTGAGACACACTAATAGCAGCTCCCTGCTTCATAGTGACCCTCCTACCCATCAATAGGGTGGAGTATTCTAACACCTTCCACCTCTGATGGCTTCCAGTGTACCTCCAACCCCTTAATGGAGTGGAGTTTTCACATATTTATCGCATAATGAGCCTTCCATTCAGTTGTGTCAGTGGGAATGTGAGGACTTACTTTGTATGTATACAAATTGTATAGTATCCCAAGTAAACATTTCTAGCTATGCAGTTAACACTTAAGAATAACTTAACATGGGTTGTTTCAACTCTCTGTTTGCACAATTAAGAAATATAAAACAATAGTTAAAGTGTGTTGAATTTTGTGTAGATACCGCATCCTAAATCCTGCTGCTATCCCTGAGGGACAGTTCATTGATAACAAGAAGGGTGCAGAAAAACTTCTGGGCTCTCTGGACATCGATCACGAACAGTACAAGTTAGGGCATACTAAGGTATTATTATATTAATATAAAATTTTTCCTAAGCCACTTTTCCACTGTCATCCTTTTTGACCCAAAATTCTTTACTATTTAGGTGTTTTTTAAGGCTGGTCTTCTGGGTGCTCTTGAAGAGATGCGAGATGACCGTCTTGCACTTATTATAACTGGAATTCAGTCCATGGCTCGTGGTTTTCTATCAAGAGAGGAGTTCCAGAAAATTGTGGAAAGAAGGTTTGATTTTAGCTCTTTAATCTTTGACATTTTCTCCAAGTGACATTTAAAATAAAAGACTGAACATTCTTATTTAATACCCACAGAGACTCTCTGTTGGTGATCCAGTGGAACGTACGTGCTTTCATGGGTGTCAAGAATTGGCCCTGGATGAAGCTCTACTTTAAGATCAAGCCTCTGCTGAAAAGTGCAGAGTCCGAGAAAGAAATGGCCAACATGAAGGAGGAATTCACCAAGTTGAAGGAGGCTTTTGCCAAATCTGAAGCCCGCAGAAAGGAGCTTGAGGAAAAGATGGTTTCTCTTATCCAAGAGAAGAATGACCTGCAGCTTTTAGCACAGTCTGTAAGTCCACATGTGACTACAACTCTGGACTTTTCACAGGTCAAACAAGTCAGAAAACAAAACAAGTTATAATTTTTTTTATGTTGATAGGAGCAAGATAATCTTACAGATGCTGAGGAGAGATGTGAGGGTCTGATCAAGAGCAAGATCCAGCTTGAGGCCAAAGTCAAAGAAATGACTGAGAGACTGGAGGATGAAGATGAAATGAATGCTGAGCTGACTGCAAAGAAACGAAAGCTGGAGGATGAATGCTCTGAGCTCAAGAAGGACATTGATGATCTTGAGCTCACTCTGGCCAAAGTGGAGAAAGAGAAACATGCCACTGAGAATAAGGTCAGTTTTCAGCATTGAACCTGTTAATGATGTTAGAATTGTATGTTAAGTGTCTGTTGATGCAATAACACATTTCTACAGGTTAAAAACCTGACAGAAGAGATGGCAGCTTTGGATGAAATCATCGCTAAGCTGACCAAGGAGAAGAAAGCTCTTCAGGAGGCCCATCAGCAAACGCTGGATGACCTCCAGAGTGAGGAAGACAAAGTCAACACACTCACCAAAGCCAAAACCAAACTGGAGCAACAAGTGGATGATGTAAGAACCAGAAACCCAACACTAGAATTAAAACGAGAAGCTTTATAAAGTATTTGCGAAATTATTTTTTTGGATGAAATTTAGCTTGAAGGTTCTCTGGAACAAGAAAAGAAAATCCGCATGGATCTTGAGAGAGCTAAAAGAAAGCTTGAGGGGGACTTGAAGTTGACTCAAGAGAATGTGATGGATTTGGAAAATGATAAGCAGCAGGCGGAAGAGCGACTAAAGAAGTAATATATATATGTTTAATATATGTTTAAAAAAATTCAATTTTAATATTAAAATGTTAATATTATTAAATGGGCCTGAGCTAATAGCAAACTAACAATGAAAAGTTTATTTTTTATTAATTATTGCTCACAAAGTTTAATAAATACTGTAACAAATTTAATGTTCATTGTTAGTTAATGGTGTTCAATTCATAATCTAACGTTAGCTAATGGAATCCTTTAGTAAAGTGTTACCTGATATTTTAATTAAATTATGCATGTATTCATTCATGTGTCATCCTGTTTACTTGGCAGAAAAGACTTTGAAATAAGCCAGCTCAATAGCAAGATTGAAGATGGACAAGCTTTGGAGTCCCAACTCCAGAAAAAACTGAAAGAGTTGCAGGTAAACTTTATATATATATATATATCTTAATAAGATAGATTAGTTAGGAATTTTAACCTTAATTTTGAATTTACTCCATTTTTAGGCCAGAATTGAAGAGCTTGAGGAAGAGCTGGAGGCTGAGAGAGCTGCTCGCGCCAAAGTCGAGAAACAGAGAGCTGATCTGTCCAGAGAACTGGAGGAGATCAGCGAGAGGTTGGAGGAGGCTGGTGGAGCCACTGCTGCCCAGATTGAGATGAACAAGAAACGTGAAGCTGAGTTCCAGAAACTGCGCAGAGACCTTGAAGAGGCCACTCTGCAACATGAGTCCACTGCGGCTACACTGAGGAAGAAACATGCAGACAGTGTGGCTGATCTGGGGGAGCAGATTGACAACCTCCAGAGAGTGAAGCAGAAGCTGGAGAAAGAGAAGAGTGAAGTCAGACTGGAACTGGACGATGTGGTCTCCAACATGGAGCAGCTTGCAAAGGCAAAGGTGAGCAAGAGAAATTAGAGTGAGTCTATAATGTGTGTGTTGTCAGTTGTCAGTTGTCAATCAACTATATATAATCAATATCATTTATCCTCAAGACAAACTTGGAGAAAATGTGCAGGACTCTGGAAGACCAGATGAGTGAGTACAGAACCAAGGCTGAGGAAGGTCAGCGCACAATCAACGATTTCACCATGCAAAAAGCCAAGCTGCAAACTGAGAATGGTAAGAACACAAAATATTGTTAAGTTTCCAACTGTACCATAAAGATAATTTGGAAAAAGTAAATATTTTTTAATATTGTATTTTAGGTGAACTTGCCAGACAATTTGAGGAGAAAGACTCCCTGGTGACTCAGTTAACCAGAGGCAAACAATCCAACACTCAACAAATTGAAGACCTCAAGAGACAGCTCGAAGAAGAAGTCAAGGTTTTCAAAATCTCATTCAATGTCTAAAAATGTAGCTAAAATCCACTATTGTAATAAACAACTGGCCCCAAACATTTGCTTGGCTTTAGGCTAAGAATGCCCTGGCCCATGCAGTTCAGTCTGCTCGTCATGATGCTGATCTGCTGAGGGAGCAATATGAGGAGGAGCAAGAAGCCAAGGCTGAGCTACAGCGTGGTATGTCCAAGGCAAACTCTGAAGTGGCTCAGTGGAGAACCAAGTATGAAACTGATGCCATCCAGAGGACTGAGGAGCTGGAGGAAGCCAAGTAAGACACAAATAACAATTAAAAGTTTTGTTTTTAGTGATTAGACACTTTTCTAAAATTGATGCTATAGTTTGTGGCCTATAAAACGCATTTAAATACATTTTAATTAATGATGCTTCTGATGTTTACCATATTTTGTAATTTGATTACTACAGGAAAAAGCTGACTCAGCGTCTGCAAGATGCAGAAGAAGCTGTGGAAGCTGTCAATGCTAAATGCTCCTCTCTGGAGAAGACCAAGCACAGGCTGCAGAATGAGATTGAAGATCTCATGGTGGATGTGGAGAGATCCAATGCTGCTGCTGCTGCTCTGGACAAGAAGCAAAGAAACTTTGATAAAGTAAGGAGAGAAAGTGTCATTTTACGATTAGCTGGAAAAATCAGCCATATATTTACAAAACAAAATATCACCAAATTGTACTGCTCTCAATGACTAATTGGGCCTGTTAAATTTAACCAGGTCCTGGCTGAGTGGAAGCAGAAGTATGAGGAGTCCCAAACGGAACTGGAAAGTGCCCAAAAAGAAGCTAGATCTCTGAGCACTGAACTCTTTAAATTGAAAAACTCGTATGAGGAGTCATTGGACCACCTGGAGTGCATGAAGAGAGAAAACAAGAATCTCCAAGGTAAGAGTGGTTTTACAACTCCAAACCATGAACTTCAATTGCTTATATTTGTGAGCTCACATGTTATTTCTATTGCCCAGAGGAAATTTCTGACCTCACTGAGCAACTTGGTGAGAGTGGGAAGAATATTCATGAGCTGGAGAAACTACGAAAACAACTGGAGCAGGAGAAACAAGAGATACAAACTGCTCTCGAAGAGGCTGAGGTAAAAGAACAACCATTTCCCCCAAAGTTCTTATTCATTTGACAACTCTTTGATTTAAATCAAGCTTTTGTTTAAAGCAATTGATCATTCCAGATTATTTTAAAGGAGGTCAACTCCCACCCCAAAACACAGGGCGAAACAAAAACATTAAATCTCAATTATAACAAACACCCATTTTACTCTTCACAGGGTTCCCTTGAACATGAGGAAGGCAAGATACTTAGAGCTCAGCTGGAGTTCAATCAGGTCAAAGCTGATATTGAACGTAAGTTGACGGAGAAAGATGAAGAGATGGAGCAGGCCAAGAGGAACCAGCAGAGAGTGGTGGATACCCTGCAAAGCTCACTGGAATCAGAGACTCGCAGCAGGAATGAAGCTCTCAGACTGAAGAAGAAGATGGAGGGAGACCTCAATGAGATGGAGATTCAGCTCAGCCAGGCTAACAGACAGGCATCAGAAGCCCAGAAGCAACTCAAGGGTCTTCATGGACATCTCAAAGTATGACAAATCTTCAAATCAAGATTTTATGATGCTTTGGTGAAATCCAACATAGTTCTTCAGTCTTTTTATTTGTAAAACTTGTACTTTACAGGATGCCCAACTGCAACTAGATGAAGCTCTTCGTGGTAATGATGATCTCAAAGAGAACATCGCCATTGTGGAGAGACGCAACAATCTGCAGCAGGCTGAACTGGATGAGCTGAGATCCATGGTGGAACAAACTGAGAGAGGAAGGAAACTGGCTGAGCAGGAACTGCTGGATGTCAGTGAGAGAGTTCAGCTCCTACATTCTCAGGTATGACACATCTGTACTAATACTATGCAAAATAAATCCTCTTAGTAAACAATGTTATCAAAAGACAATGTCAACATTGTCCATGTTCAGAACACCAGCCTGCTGAATCAGAAGAAGAAGCTGGAGGGGGATAATACTCAGCTTCAGACTGAGGTTGAGGAGGCAGTGCAGGAGAACAGGAATGCCGAGGAAAAAGCCAAGAAGGCCATCACTGATGCTGCCATGATGGCAGAGGAGCTGAAGAAGGAGCAGGACACCAGTGCTCATCTGGAGCGCATGAAGAAGAACATGGAGCAGACCATCAAGGACCTGCAGCACCGTCTGGATGAGGCTGAGCAGATCGCCATGAAGGGAGGCAAGAAGCAGGTCCAGAAACTGGAAGCCAGAGTAAGTTTTTAGAAACAAGTATTCAGTTGTTTTTATAAAATTGCTCATTCTAAAAAAATGTATTTGTATACTAAAATTGTTACACATCTGTTAGGTGAGAGAGCTGGAAAGTGAGGTGGAGATAGAACAGAGAAAGGCCAGTGACTCAGTCAAGGGGATTCGTAAATATGAGAGACGCATCAAGGAGCTCACCTACCAGGTAGGAAAAATGTTGCCTACTAAAAATTTTGCCCCTGATTGATTAAAATTCATGTTATTTGTTGAAAATACATAAAGTACTTTCTTACAGTATATTGCACTAAAAACATTTTTTGCTTTGCATAGACTGAAGAAGACCGAAAGAATCTGGCTCGTCTGCAGGATCTGGTGGACAAACTCCAGCTGAAGGTCAAATCCTACAAGAGATCTGCTGAGGTTGCGGTGAGTATTTCCCCCAGTGGTGCCATCAAATGATACGACTTCTGTAGTAATTGTATCTTTTTCACAAATGCTGTTGTATGTAATCTTCAGGAAGAACAATCCAATGCCAATCTGGGCAAGTTCCGTAAGATACAGCATGAGCTGGATGAGGCAGAGGAGAGGGCTGATATTGCTGAATCTCAGGTCAACAAGCTGAGAGCCAAGACTCGTGATACTGGATCCAATAAAGTAAGAGTAGGCACTTAAAACAAGTGATTTTGGTCACATACTCTAAAAAACCTCAAGTAAATAGTAACAGTAGATGAGCACTTTTTAGTGACTTTAGGATATGAATAGCAAGTAGTTTCAACAACTACACTTAATGAAATGCATTTTGATATTTAAGTGTGTATTCAAAAATAAAATACCATCAAAATTGATTAGCGGTGTAGTTTAGTTTTGAACAGGATCAGCTTACACTTAATTTGTTTTTCCTTTTCTTCCCAACAGAAGGGGGCTGATGAAGAGTGAAAATAATAGATGGGTCTCTTCAAACATTGATTGCTGTGACAATCTCTTCTGTAGCTCTGTAGAATAAACCAAACATGAAAATGAATACCTCATCCTCTTTTGCCTTTTTTTAAAAACAATGTAGACATTGCAATATCCCAACATAATCCTGAACATAACAGTAAGTCAGTTGCCTGAATGTATGTGCCACAGACTAGTCTAGTGTAAGATCTAATTCAAACTAATATTCTTAAATTGTCATTTTAAGTAGGGTCAACAATACCAAGAAACAAGGTGTTTATACGGTATGGAATATTTTTTCTCCCCCCAATTTTGTCACTAATGAAACACATAATAAATAATTTTATGAGAAGGCTTATATTAACCTAGATCTATATATTTCTAATATATTTTTTGCTATTTTATTAAAAAGTTTTCACAGGTAAAATCAACAACAATATTTCAAGTGTAATCTTTTTTTGTAAAAGGCATAAAGTTTATCATACTGATTTCAAGTTAAGGATTCATTCGTGAGAGAAATTTAGTATCGGTGAGAACGAGCCAAAAGCTCACTCCCATACACTCGCACTTATTAATCTAAATCAACTGACATGATAGTAAAAGGTCGGAAACCAAATCCATGTTTCACGTGCCACATTTGGAAAAATAAATCCCTGAAATACCGCTTGGTGTGAATTGTGCTCAAGAAACATTGCCTTCTTCAAAGTTACTCAGATTTAATCTTATTACCTTGACAAACTATACATCATTAAAATATATAAGACTTAAGTTTCAGTATTTGACTACTATTTTATTCTGAGAAACTTATAGTGACAGTTAAGTATTAATTTGTGTCAGGAGTTATGTAATGAAAAAATGACTCGATTCCTTTAATATGAATTAAAAAAAAACTGTTGTAAACTTATTTTGAAGTTGTAAGCTGGTCTATGTTCAAAAGCATAAACATGTAGTATGCAGGCAGTGCCGGCCCTACCCTAAGAAATATAAAACATGGCCACCAGGGGGCCCTATACCAGATGTTCAGACAGTAATAAGTGGTAATAATAAGTTTGATATAGTTTCTCGTGCCAGTCGTGTGAGTTGTTTAAAAATGAAGAGGAGGTGGCACTTTCAATCTAGGGGAGAGAAAAGGAAAATAAGCGGGGAAAGTGAGCAAGATATGGGTAAGTGATACATTTTTAAAAGATATTGTTAAAATGGCGGTTTGCTGCATCATTTTTTATTCGGCATTCACGAGCATGTTGTAAAAGACTTGTATAGCCTACATATGCACATAATTTGTAACAGGTAAGAAAGATCTACAAATGATAGTTAACACATTTATAAATGATAAATGTTTACAATTTAGATCAGTGCATGCAGAAAGCTTATGATTTATTCATGCATTTACACATAATCTATACCAGGTGTTGAACACTGTAGTTTGTACTGCAATGTTAAGTGCTGACTAGGGAGGGTAAAGACAGCTGTCTTCCCTGACACACATGAAGTCCTTAACCCCTGTGCACCTGCATGTGAGCTTAAGTGGAAGGTAAAACAGGTTCACATTATGGCACACTCTCCAACCAGAACACAAGTCTGTGCTGATGAGTGAAAGGATTTAACATAACCCACTAGAATCCTTTGACCAGAAGTCATGCTTTTGAACACAGACCAGCTTACAACTTCACAAATCACAATATATCAATAAATTATATACTAATGATTTACTAATGGTGTGTTTATTGAGATAACAATACTAAAACAATTTGGTAACACTTTATTATAAGTAGCCTATACAGTAATAACGTAGTTACAAATTAACAAACTATAGTTTATATATTTTAGTCTCTAAATGGTTAATATTTTAATGTTATAGTTTATATATTTTAGTCTCTAAATGGTTAATATTTTAATGTTATGGCTATGTACATAGTGAGCTCTCCATTCATTGTTAATGAAGAATAAAAAGATCTCACTTTGGATTAGGTCATGAAAAATGTCATTCATTGTGCCATTAAAATGTTTACAAATACATTAAATACACACACACACACACACACACACACACACACACACACACACACACACACACACATTGGCATATGTGGTATACAAAAATACATGTGTATATATATAAGTATGAATAAAATAAAAACTAATAGTTTAATAGCAAATTATTTGTAAGTACTTTATTGCTGAATACTTATTATACATTTTTACCAAATTGTTTTAGAATCATTGTCTTAATAAAAATGGTTAATAATAAACAAATGATTAGTTCAAAATTAACCATATACTAATGATCTGTTTGATTATTTCATGATTTACAATTCAATACAATTTAGGACAGCATACAACATTTCTAAATCGTATTAATTGTCACATATTAATAATTTATAAATGTATAGTCATGTTTTGTAAATGATTAGTTCAACTAATGGAGACTTCATCTGGATAAT
Organism: Pimephales promelas; assembly: GCF_016745375.1. The sequence continues at coordinate 434,137 of NW_024121766.1, forward strand.
ATCCGAATACATCAGTGTAAAATAAATTCAGTTCAGATACTATAATGATAAAGATTTTGATTGTACTTTAAAAACATACTTTACATTTTCAATAACTTTTCCTATATTACAGCAATATTTTTCATATTACAGAAAGTAACTAGGAATTTAAACATTTAAAGACTACATTTCTTAATGCAAACATTGTTCTTTTTTAGTGTGAAGTATGATCCAGTCATTTAACAATCATAACCAATGACAATGTAAATTAAATTACAGATATTTAGTAATGATTAATTTATGCAATTTTACTACTTCAATTGTTCTCACATAATATGAACATGTGGTTGTTTTTAGTTTATTAAACAGTTTCATTCAGTATTTATGAAATATGAAACTTAAATAATTTTCCCTGTCTATTAAAACACTGAGCAACTAAACAACAAAAAGAAAAAGCATTGCTTAGCATTACCTTCATCTTTGCTTCAGATATGTGTTGGATCTTCTCCAGCAGGGAGCACAGGGTTTATGTGTGGCTGAGTGGGGGCAGAAAACCCAGGGTCAAGAGAGTGAGGAAAAAAGAAACATTTGTAGAGCAGAGGTCAAAAGTCATGCCAATTTTCCTAATTGTGAAGAACAATGAAAATCAGATAGATAGATAGATCATGGAAATATTAATACCTGTTTTCTCTGATTCTCTGTCTCCATGATCCCGCTGGCTCGAACAAGAGATAAGGGACAAATGACGAGCAACTCAATCAAAGGAGCAAAAGCATCACGTGACGTGCATTGGACACTTGTCCAAGTAAATCAAACAGACCCCCCTTAGTCTCCATTAATAGCCTGCTCAATGGTCATGAAGTACAATGGGTCAAGTTATTGACCCGTTGGTGATCTGAGACGACAAAGGGCCTAAACAGCTGAGAATGAACCGCCTCCGTCTCAGGGAAGAGTGGATAGGAATGTTCCACCTCGTCATAGCAAGAGATGGACCTGGCAGCTAAAGGAAAAGAGCCAGGATGTGACGGTTCTCCAGATCTCCCGTTAATCCAGTGTGAAGGATTTAATTAGGCCCTCATGCTAAACACTAAAGTCATGTAAGCAACATGCCCTAAATAATTTCTCTTAAAAAAAAAAAAACTCAAAACCTTGAAAAAACATCTGCTTGACCCAACATTGAGATGCTAACCAGAAATAATCATCCCCCCCAAAGTCCTAGTGATGAATGGGTCCAACTGGCTTTATGATGTTAAGACCTTCAAGACTTGTTAATAAGAAAAACAAACAGTCGGGAAAAGCTTATACATCCCTAAATATTGGTATACAAATGTTTATTGATTATTAGGATATATGATTGTATGTTATCTGATTTATGCGCAACGTTGTTTGCCATATTTTTAATATACACAAGTTGGAAACAGCAGTTTGTGCAGGTTAAGAACATTTAATTTTAGCTGGATGACATAAAACCAAAATCAAGATATGGCTTAGTGCAATTATGAAATCACAAATGCTGTGATTTAATTGTTCTCACACACAAGCAGCTGATTTTATTTGTGTTACCGGTGTAATTATTAGGGGTGTGCAAAAAAATCGATTCACATTTGAATCGCGATTCAATCTTTACCGATTCAGAATCGATTCATAGAATTCCAAAAATCGATTCATAGGCTATATTTTTTAATGGCGTGCAGGGGCGGAGTGGCAATCGGGTGAGTCGGGACTTTTACCGGTGGTCCGGTAGTGTTTCTATGGTTTCGAGGCTGCGAGGGCCGGTCTGATAAATAGTCATTGCAAGTTCTTGCCGCCCGCTGGTCAAACTGTGCAGCCACTCTGCTCAACCCGTAAATAAATGCATCGATCCGCAGATCTGTTTGAGTTCTGTAGATCTTTTGCCAAGCGTGTCAGAGGTGACGGGTTCTAAACCGCAATCGTATAGTTTTTTCTCTCTCTCATCAAAACCGAATATGTTCATCACGTTTGTGTGCATTTTATTTTGTGATTTCACCGGAGTCTCCACAACGGCAATAGGTTGAAGCGCGCGTCTGAGAGAAGACTGCGCGAGCCACAGAGAACACTGTATCCATGACACTGATTGCAGCGGACACGAGCGCTCAGCTTGATTTCAAAAACAACAGGTCTCTTATTTAATAGCGAACTAAATGAATGCTCTGCTAGTTAACTGGAGATACCCGCAAATTACGCGCCTATGAACGACTTCACTGGATGTAAACAAATCAATATAACCATGTTACCAGTAGCGGTGGCTTTTTTTAAATCTATTTAAAATATTTTCGCAAGGGTTCTATGAAATTAGTATATATTTTTAGGAAGTTCAATGTGCCCAGTCGAGTTCACATTTCAACAGTCAACCTGGTAGCTGAAGTAGGCCTACTCCTTAAACCACATTTAGCATAATTGTTTGTTTGATCTGACTATAGCACTTTAAAGCTAAATGTAAAAGCTTTTTATTTAAGTTTTATGGTAACACTTTACAATAAGGTTCGTTAGTTAACATTAGTTAACTACATTAGTTAATATGAACTAATAATGAATAGCACATATACAGCATTTGTTAATCTTTGTTAATGTTATTTTCAACATTTACTAATACTTGATTAAAATCTTGTTAACATTAGTTAATGCACCCTGAACTAACATGAACAAACAATGAACAGCTGTATTTTCATGAACTAACATTAACAAAGATGAACAAATGCAGTAACAAATGTATTGCTCATGGTTAGTGCATGTTAGTAAATACATTAACTAATGTTAAATAATGAACCTTATTGTAAAGTGTTACCAGTTTTATTTTAAACTTGAATTAAATGTATTTAAAAGCTGGCCAAAGCTTGGCACTTCGCACTTTTTAGTTGCAAAAGTTTTTTATTTTTGTATGAAGACATATAAAGTAATATCAAACTTTTCTTTTAAATTATGTCTACTGCAATCAATCACATAGGAAAAAGTAAACTACATTTATGTAGACCTGCGAATCGTTTTTTGAATCGAGAATCGTTTTTGAATCGAAAATCGATTTTGAATCGAATCTCGAGACAAAAAATCGGTATCGAATCGAATCGTGACATTTTCTGAATCGTGCACCCCTAGTAATTATACAGTTGTAATACAAAAAAAAAAAAGAATATTATTTGTAATTTTTAAATTCTCTATTTTTATTTCAAAGAGAACTGTTCAAATAGATATTTATTGTTTTGTTTTTATTTACAAATTTTTACATTTTTATTTAGTAATAATTATTATATGTAATATATATATATAATTAATAATTATTATAATAATTATAATAATTATTATATATAATATATAAATAATTATATATATATATATATATAATTATTATATCATCTACAAACAAGCACAGCAAACCTTTTTTATCGTATTTTAAATCACAATTTTATCAGAAAAGTCGCAATTGGATTTTTTCCCCAAATCGTGCCACCTTATTTAATCTTATTTATTTTCCCTTTACTTTAGTTTTACTTATTAATGGTTAAATCTTTGCATTATGTCTGCCATGTTTATATACTTTATAATAAGTAGGTTTGCAAGTCAGGAAACCTTGTGGATAATAAAATAAAACAAAAAGGTTTAAAACAATACTCTGCTGTGACCTTCAAAGCCTAGAGTGACAATTGGGTCAAGTGAACACTATAGAAGGGTGCTATGAATGTGATATTTTAGGATCCTGACAACTGACTAAAACAACAGGAGAGTATATAATTCATAAGTATGCATGTTCCAACATCATTAGATACTGATGATGTTGAAAGGATCACATGTTGATCTTAATCCTTACATTAAAAGATCCCAAGGTTCCTAATAAAAGATGCAGTACTTCACACCACAACATTTGCAGCACTGAGAACAGCTGCTGCAGTCCTCACACGGCAGAGGCCCACGTATACAGCTGTCCTCAGCAGTGACTGTAAAGAAGCTGAGAAAAATGCAGTATGGTTATCTTTGTACTCAAGGATAGAGGAAAAACAATGGGATGTCAACAAGAAGAGCAAGAGGTTGAGGTCCAACCGTACAGACCGTGACAATCGAGCAGAAGACCATCTGTTGACTGTCTATCACAGTCTATAGACAGACCTGAGATATTTGTCACATCTTCTTTTTTTGCCTCCAGCTAATATGGCTACGGTCTAAAGCAATGACATTAAAACGTCTACAATGTGTGCATAAGTTAAACCTGATATCTCACAAAAAGTGTGCAGACTATATGTTGACAAAAGGATGATTTGCCTTTAGCGGACAGTGGTACTTTAGATAAATGGAATTGATTAACGTCTTATGTAAGAGAATAAAGTCCCAAAGTAGTAACTGAACAAACTTTAAAATCTGAGTCAATGCATTAAGCTTTAATATTAATTGGATGAATTGCATGTCAGCTCTTTGCAAAGTTTGTCTTTCTGAGAAAAAAAAAAGATAAAAAAAAAACAATGGTGAGGCTGAGCAAGACAATACGAATTCTCATGACATACCATGACATATTCACGTTTCCAAAATAGCCAACTGTTGTTCTTGTTGACCTGAGACAACGTTGTAAAAGGAGTTCCAGATTAGGATGGTGTTGAAGAATCTTTTAGGCAGCATGGGTGTTCTTTTGTCCTTCCTTCCAGAAGACTATTGTTACATCACACCATATATGTCAACTACCGTAGCACACCCTGTGCCATCCAATCATTTGAAGGTTTATTTAGCGGGACAAGGGTGGGGCATCCATGACAAACCACCATTTTGGGATCAGTGACTCCCTTTAAAAAGGTAGCATCAACTCAGGATTGACACAACACACAGGACACCCCAAGGTAAGAACCAAAGAAACTGCATATAAAAAGACCACAGACACTTCTTCCAAGATAATTCCATTACAAGTTTCGGTGTAGGGATTTTTTCTGATCAGTAACGAGCAAAATCACATCAGAGATCTCAAACGCTAATGACTCTTGTTTTGTCCTCAGCGTAACACCAGCTCTGCAGTTTTAGGGTACAGAGTTTGGACAAACACAAGGTGAGAAGTTTTGCATCTACCTGAAAAATATGTCTACAGTCCTGAAATGCATTGTAACTGGGATGCCGATTACATGTCACATTTGTTGTGAGTGCTTAAATGCAGTTTTTGTCAAAGAAGGACATTATAATTATTAGGCTTTATACTTTTAGAATTCAAAATGGCTGACGCCGTAATGGCAGAGTTCGGGTCAGCTGCTTCGTTCTTACGAAAGTCAGAGAAGGAGCGTCTGGAGGCCCAAACTCGCCCCTTCGACATGAAGAAAGAATGCTTTGTGCCCGACCCTGAGGTTGAGTACGTCAAAGCCTCCATCACCAGTAGAGACGGTGACAAAGTCACTGTTGACACAGAATTTGGAAAGGTAAGGGTGCCTTGGTTATCAATTAGCTTTTCCAAGGCTTCAGTTTATTGTAATAATACAATTTATATAAAAGTAGCAACATGGAACACAAGATATTATCAATCATATAAAGCTATTAAAAACATTAATTCATTTTCTCTGTTAAACAGACAATTACTGTGAAGGACGTCGATGTTCACCCCCAGAACCCGCCAAAGTACGATAAAATTGAGGACATGGCGATGTTCACCTTCCTGCACGAGCCCGCTGTGCTGTTTAACCTCAAAGAGCGTTACGCAGCCTGGATGATCTACGTGAGTGATGAATACTGAGTATTAATGAATTTATTGCCAGTAAATATATGTACAACTGTACTGAACCTATCGCTCTGTGACATTACAGACCTATTCAGGGCTGTTCTGTGTCACTGTCAACCCATACAAATGGCTGCCAGTGTACGATGCCTCTGTGGTCAAAGCCTACAGAGGCAAGAAAAGGACTGAAGCTCCTCCTCACATCTTCTCCATTTCTGACAATGCATACCAGTACATGCTGTCAGGTCAGAACTGTATTTCACATCTAATCAACTAAACAAAATTTTAAAAAATTATTATTATTATATAAAACTTTTTTCTTTGTGAATTTCACCCAACAGACAGAGAGAATCAGTCTGTCCTGATCACGTAAGTCATCTCAGCCTAATATCTGTAAGATTAAATTGGCTTAACTTGTTTAAATGATGAAAATGTCAATCCTTTAAATCCACAGTGGAGAATCTGGTGCTGGAAAGACTGTGAACACCAAGAGAGTAATCCAGTATTTTGCCAGCATTGCCGCTGTATCTGGGAAAAAGGATGCAGCTTCTGAGAAGAAGGTGAATATAGCCACAAAACTACCTGTATTGAAATATCTGTAACTACCTGTACTAAAATATGAATATAAATTAATTTCAAATTTAATTTTGTACAAAAAAAATCACAAGACAAAGATATATTGTAGGTAGCTTGCATGTGTTGTTCGTTTGAGCACTTTGTGATAATATTATTATGTTTATAGGGTACTCTGGAGGATCAAATCATCCAGGCCAATCCTGCCCTGGAGGCCTTTGGCAATGCCAAGACCATCAGGAATGACAATTCCTCCAGATTTGTAAGTACCCCCTTTATAATGAATGCATTGTGTCCAAATACTGAATTTAATTAACATTAATCATTATGTGATTTTATTCTTCTAACCAAACAGGGTAAATTCATCCGAATTCACTTTGGTGTGAGTGGAAAATTGTCTTCCGCCGATATTGAGACTTGTGAGTATGCTTCGTTTTATTCAGACTATGATTGAACAACTATATACATATACATGTAACACAGCAATAATTTTATGAATGTTTCATAATTTAGATCTGCTGGAGAAGTCTCGTGTCACTTATCAGCTCAAGGCTGAGAGAGACTACCACATCTTCTATCAGATTCTGTCTCAGAAGAAACCAGAACTGCTGGGTAAGATTTGATGTGAAATTAGATGTAAATATTTCAATGCATACCAAACGTGTCTGTCTACAAACTATATCTAACTGTGATGCCCACTCATTACAGAGATGCTGCTCATTACAAACAACCCGTACGACTACTCTTACATATCCCAAGGAGAAACACAAGTGGCCTCTATTGATGATGCTGAAGAGCTTATTGCCACTGATGTAAGTGACCTATTCCTATACAAGAACCACAAAATGTATAAGAAAGAGTGGAGGGATTTTATTGCTTTGTCTTGCTATTTTTAAACTACAGGAAGCCTTCGATGTTCTGGGCTTCACTGCAGATGAAAAGTCTGGCATCTACAAGCTGACTGGTGCCGTCATGCACTACGGCAACATGAAGTTCAAGCAGAAGCAAAGAGAGGAACAGGCCGAGGCTGATGGGACTGAAGGCAAATGATATTAATTATTACCACACTGCCACTGGTGAATTTTTGAAAAGTACTTCTAAATTTAAAACAAACTTTCTTTCTTCACAAGATGCTGACAAAGTTGCATATCTGATGGGCCTGAACTCTGCTGATCTCATCAAGGGTTTGTGCCACCCAAGAGTCAAAGTAGGAAACGAGTGGGTCACCAAGGGACAGAGTGTCCAGCAGGTGAAGAAACTTCTTATCATTATTATTATTTTTTTTAGCTTTGCAATCATGTTACAGAATAAAAAAATACTGTAGTATGAATCCCTTTTTAATGTACATTTACTCTTTTCAGGTGTACTACTCTATTGGTGCTCTGGCAAAGTCAGTGTATGAGAAGATGTTCCTCTGGATGGTTGTGAGAATCAACCAATCCCTGGACACCAAACAGCCTCGCCAGTACTTCATTGGTGTGCTGGACATCGCTGGATTTGAGATCTTTGATGTAAGCTGATGTTATTATTATTCAAGAACAAATTCAACAAGAACTGCAACCTGTTTGACCATTGTGATTATACGTTATATTCCACCTACAGTTCAACACCTTTGAGCAGCTGTGCATCAACTTCACTAATGAGAAGTTGCAGCAGTTCTTCAACCACCACATGTTTGTGCTGGAGCAAGAGGAATACAAGAAGGAGGGCATTGATTGGGAGTTTATTGACTTTGGCATGGACTTGGCAGCATGCATTGAGCTTATTGAAAAGGTAAGTTTATGTGCAGAAATATTATAAAAACGTATTATGTGTACTTTCTTTTAAATACTGCTGCATTTTTGTGTGTTCTCTGTGTGTGGTTTTTTTTTTTGTGTGTTCCCTTTTTCATATTATTTATACTACATTTTGTTATCTGCAGCCCATGGGTATCATGTCCATCCTTGAAGAGGAGTGCATGTTCCCCAAAGCCAGTGATGCAACATTTAAAGCTAAGCTTTATGACAACCACTTGGGGAAAAATCCTGCTTTCCAAAAGCCCAGGATTGTCAAGGGTAAACCAGAGGCTCATTTTGCCCTCGGTCACTATGCTGGTACTGTGGACTACAACATTTCAAACTGGCTGGTGAAGAACAAGGACCCTCTCAATGAGACTGTGGTTGGACTTTTCCAAAAGTCTACCGTGAAGCTGTTGGCTGTGCTGTTTGCTGGATATGCAGGGGCTGAATCATGTGTGTATAGATCTTCAGTATATAATGTAGTATATATATATATATATATATATACACTGTATTTTGTTTTGGATGAAAACTATGATTTATCAGAATGATATAAGCTAAAACAATTTCTTTTACATTTCCAATTGGTTTTAGCCTCAGACTCCAAGGGAGGTAAAGGTGCTAAAAAGAAGGGTTCTTCTTTCCAAACTGTGTCAGCCCTCCATAGGGTAAGGAATATTACAACAAATTAACAAAAATATACAAAATTGCTTACCTTACAACGTTATGGTTTGTTTTTTGATCATAGGAGAACTTGAACAAGCTGATGACCAACTTGAGGTCAACTCACCCTCACTTTGTGCGCTGCCTCATCCCCAATGAGACTAAGACTCCTGGGGCGATGGAGAATCCTCTGGTCATGCACCAGCTGCGCTGTAACGGTGTGCTGGAGGGCATCAGGATCTGCAGGAAGGGATTCCCCAACAGGATCCTGTATGGAGATTTCAAACAACGGTTAGTATGAAACCAAATGGCTTTAATGTCTTATTCTAAATTATTGCAAGTTGCATCATTTCAACCGAATAATTGACCATGATGATGATAAATTGAAATACAAAAACTACCGTAGACACACTGACTGACAACCGCCCTCAATACCAGCCTATATACCAGCCTACTCTGCACTGAACCGAGGGGGCGAGTCTCCTTGTCGTGACGTTAAATGACGTGAAGTTGAAAAAAAAGAAGAAGCTGTTTTTACGAGCAGTCCAAGAAACGTTCTCTTTATCTACTAAATTAGTGGCCTTATACTGTTTTAAAATGTTTTAAATACTGAATTAATTTTTCATATGGTATTTTTAAGGTTAATATATAAGGTTAAAATAAAAAAAGTTATTTATTTTAGGTTTTTTTTTCCTGCAATATGCTCTTTAAAATAATTGTTAATGTGTGTGGGTTTTTTTTGGTAGATATCGCATCCTTAATCCTGCTGCTATCCCTGAGGGACAGTTCATTGATAACAAGAAGGGTGCAGAAAAACTTCTGGGCTCTCTGGACATTGATCACACCCAGTACAAGTTAGGACATACTAAGGTATTATTATATTAACATAAATCTTTTCCAAGGCCACTTTTCCACTGTCATCCTTTTTGACCCAAAATTCTTTACTATTCAGGTGTTTTTTAAGGCTGGTCTTCTGGGAACTCTTGAAGAGATGCGAGATGACCGTCTTGCACTTATTATAACTGGAATTCAGTCCAGGGCTCGTGGTTTTCTATCAAGAATTGAGTTCCAGAAAATTGTGGAAAGAAGGTTAGATTTGAGTTTTCAATCTTTGAACATATTCTACAAGTTAGGCTACATTTATAATGCAATCCTGCATATTCTTATTTAATATCTACAGAGATTCTCTGTTGGTGATCCAGTGGAACGTACGTGCTTTCATGGGTGTCAAGAATTGGCCCTGGATGAAGCTCTACTTCAAGATCAAGCCTCTGTTGAAAACCGCAGAGACTGAGAAAGAAATGGCCAACATGAAGGAGGAATTCACCAAGTTGAAGGAGGCTTTTGCCAAATCTGAAGCCCGCAGAAAGGAGCTTGAGGAAAAGATGGTTTCTCTTATCCAAGAGAAGAACGACCTGCAGCTTTCAGTGCAGTCTGTAAGTCCATATGGAAATATAATTGCTTTTCATTTTATTAAAAAGTCAAACAAATATGAATTATTCATAAATTATTTTTTTATCACTTTGATAGGAGCAAGATAATCTTGTAGATGCTGAGGAGAGATGTGAGGGTCTGATAAAGAGCAAGATCCAGCTTGAGGCCAAAGTCAAGGAGCTGACTGAGAGACTGGAGGATGAAGAGGAAATGAATGCAGAGTTGGTAGCAAAGAAACGAAAACTGGAGGATGAATGCTCTGAGCTCAAGAAGGACATTGATGATCTTGAGCTCACTCTGGCCAAAGTGGAGAAAGAGAAACATGCCACTGAGAACAAGGTTGGCTGTAATGCCTCGTATAGCTTTTCAGCATTGTACGTAAATGATGTGTTTGGAGTGTTTATTGATCCAATGGCCTTTTTGCTTAGGTTAAAAACCTCACTGAGGAAATGACAGCACTGGATGAGATCATTGCTAAGCTTACCAAGGAGAAGAAAGCTCTTCAGGAGGCCCATCAGCAAACACTGGATGACCTCCAGAGTGAGGAAGACAAAGTCAACACACTCACCAAAGCCAAAGCCAAGCTGGAGCAACAAGTAGATGATGTAAGTAAAATAAAATCTCATATAGCCAAAAAATGATATCTTTTGCAAAATAACTGTAAATTAATTGTATTTTATAAAAAAAAGCTTGAGGGATCCTTGGAGCAAGAAAAGAAACTGCGCATGGACCTTGAGAGGGCGAAAAGAAAACTAGAGGGTGATTTAAAATTGACCCAGGAGAGCATTATGGACTTGGAAAATGATAAACAGCAAATGGAGGAGAAGCTAAAGAAGTAAGAACATATTAAACATTTTATTCTGCTAAAACAAAAACAGTATGAAATGAAATCTAATCAAACTTTCTAATATTACCTTAAAGGAAGGACTTTGAAATTGGCCAGCTCAACAGCAAAATTGAGGATGAACAAGCTCTTGGTGCCCAGCTCCAGAAGAAACTGAAGGAGCTGCAGGTATGTTTTGACCAAAGTTAACTGTATAAATTTATACAGTTAAATGTTAAATAATAATTTACATTTAGTATGATTCATATTAGGCCTGCTGCAATGCCGATGTTTCACTTAGATTTTTTATAATATCAAAATAATTTAGTTTAGTTAAAACCAGCCAAGGCTGGTTGGCTGGTTTTGGCTGGTCTCCCAGCCTGGTTAGTTGGTTTATCAGGCTGGTTTTAGAGGGGTTTTGAACACTTTTTCAGCTGGTCAGGCTGGTCTTAGCTGGTCAAGTTGGTAGCCAGGCTGGGAGACCAGCTTAACCAGCTAAGTCAGGCTGGGAGACCAGCTTGACCAGCTAAGCCAGGCTGGGTGACCAACTAAAACCAGCTACTTCCAGCTTAAACCAGCTAAGACCAGCCAACCAGCCTAGGCTGGTTTTAGCTGGATTTTTCAGCAGGGAGACTACCATTAAAAACTGAATTTCCTCACATCACATCCTTACTTCATATCAAGATTTCAATTTACTCACATTTCTAGGCCCGAATTGAAGAGCTTGAGGAAGAGCTGGAGGCTGAGAGAGCTGCTCGCGCTAAAGTTGAGAAACAGAGAGCTGATCTGTCTAGAGAACTGGAGGAGATCAGTGAGAGGTTGGAGGAGGCTGGTGGAGCCACTGCTGCCCAGATTGAGATGAACAAGAAACGTGAAGCTGAGTTCCAGAAACTGCGCAGAGACCTTGAAGAGGCCACTCTGCATCATGAGTCCACTGCGGCTACACTGAGGAAGAAACATGCAGACAGTGTGGCTGATCTGGGGGAGCAGATTGACAACCTCCAGAGAGTGAAGCAGAAGCTGGAGAAAGAGAAGAGTGAACTGAAGTTAGAGCTTGATGATGTGGTCTCCAACATGGAACAAGTTGTCAAGTCAAAGGTTTGTGGCCAAACAGAAATGTATGTCACTAAGACGGATTATGTGAAACTATCATTTAAAATCAATATAATATACTTATTCAATATATTTTTACATTAGAGCAACCTGGAGAAAATGTGCAGGACTCTGGAAGACCAGATGAGTGAGTACAGAACCAAAGCTGAGGAAGGTCAGCGCACAATCAATGATTTCACCATGCAAAAAGCCAAGCTGCAAACTGAGAATGGTAAGGTCACAAAATAAAGCAATTTTTACTGAATAAGTTTTAGCTTTGAAATGAAAATGTGCCATAACTTCAAATTACACATTTTCCCTGGCATTTCAGGTGAACTCGCCAGACAGCTTGAGGAGAAAGACTCCCTGGTGTCTCAGTTAACCAGAGGCAAGCAGTCCTACACTCAGCAAATTGAAGACCTCAAGAGACAGCTCGAAGAAGAAGTCAAGGTTTGATTTGTGATCCATTATGTTTTTCTAGAAGTTGAATCTTTTTTGTTACACAATTGGGCATTTCAGAATGTTTGTAAACAATAGGCACCGCGATACTTCCGGGTGGCAGAACGCGAGCGGCTTCTATTGACTAACTGAAGAGATCCAGCCGGCAACTGAACAGTTACATAGTTAAAATCATTGTTGTTGATCAAAGTTGAAACGATGGCGAAAACATGCTGTGTTTGGGGTTGCGCCACCAGATATACACTAAAAGGTGTGGGTTTTTTATCGATTTCCTTCAGAAAAATGTAAATCTAACCTGTGGAGGTTAAAGCGAGTGGACGTCGTCAAAAGTGCATGTCGTCTTCTAATTATGAGCCTGAGCCCGATTTATACCCAACCATTTTTAATACTTGGTTCGTTATATAACTGACGTTCTCAACTAACTTAGATAATTTCTATTACTTTCTATGTTACTTTCTTTTGAGCGGTGAGGAGTAAATGCTTCTGATTGGCCATTGCATTCAATAAATCAACACATTTGTATGTGACTGGCTACATCGCTCATCGCTGCTGTCATGTTTATTTTGTTTTAGTTGTTCTTGTTGCTTTTCTGCAACAGATTAATAGAAATGTATTAGTTTTTATTCATTTTATTCATAGATATTTCTAGTTTGCGGGAGTCCCGCGAATCGTTTTATTCTCCCGCAATCCACACACACAGAGTGAATGCATTACCGCTCGCACTCGGCCATCAGATCTAGTCCCGCACCGCGTTGGGAGTGCACGTCTCTAGATCAAAGAATCTAAGCTCTAATGATCATGTTAACTATGTCTGAATTTCCACCACGTCTATTTTTGAATCAACTGTTGAAATGTAGATTAGGCTACTGCCTCCAAGCAATTTACTAGTGTTGCCATAGGGACGCTTCGCTTTTGCCACCCGGAAGAACGTCTATTATTGTTGTGACGTCATGGTGAATTGTCGTATAGGTCAACAGAAATCACGTCTAAACAACTGACTATTTTTCTCTTTCAGGCTAAGAATGCCCTGGCCCATGCAGTTCAGTCTTCTCGTCATGATGCTGATCTGCTGAGGGAGCAATATGAGGAAGAGCAAGAAGCCAAGGCTGAGCTACAGCGTAGTCTGTCCAAGGCAAACACTGAAGTGGCTCAGTGGAGAACCAAGTATGAAACTGATGCCATCCAGAGGACTGAGGAGCTGGAGGATGCTAAGTAAGAAGCAGGGAATATACTAATTTGTTTTCAGATGTTTGTTCACAAATTCCTCTTTGTATTTTATTATTTCTAATCTGTCATTAAAATCTCCCTGCTGACACAATTAGAAAGAAATTGGCCCAACGTCTGCAAGATGCAGAAGAAGCTGTGGAAGCTGTCAATGCTAAATGCTCCTCTCTGGAGAAGACCAAGCACAGGCTGCAGAATGAGATTGAAGATCTCATGGTGGATGTGGAGAGATCCAATGCTGCTGCTGCTGCTCTGGACAAGAAGCAAAGAAACTTTGATAAAGTAAGGAGAGAAAGTGTCATTTTACGATTAGCTGGAAAAATCAGCCATATATTTACAAAACAAAATATCACCAAATTGTACTGCTCTCAATGACTAATTGGGCCTGTTAAATTTAACCAGGTCCTGGCTGAGTGGAAGCAGAAGTATGAGGAGTCCCAAACTGAACTGGAAAGTGCCCAGAAGGAGTCTAGATCTCAGAGCACTGAACTCTTTAAATTGAAGAACTCATATGAAGAAGTCCTGGATCAACTTGAGACCATGAAGAGAGAGAACAAGAACCTTCAAGGTAACTATATTTTAGTTACATGCAGAGTTAAAAGATGTTATATTCAGCATATTATCCATTAACAGTAATTTTTCTGTTTAAAAGAGGAAATTTCTGACCTCACTGAGCAACTTGGAGAGACAGGAAAAAGCATCCATGAGTTGGAGAAAATTAGGAAGCAGTTGGAGCAGGAAAAAGCAGAAATCCAGACAGCCTTGGAGGAAGCTGAGGTAACCCCAAATAAACATTTACTTTTTGTTCACATAAAGGTGATTTTTGACTAAAGACTTTGACAAAATTTCTTCCACATTAAAAGGGCTCCCTTGAGCATGAGGAAGGAAAGATTTTGAGAGCTCAACTGGAGTTTAATCAAGTAAAAGCTGATATTGAACGTAAGCTGACGGAGAAAGATGAAGAGATGGAGCAGACCAAGAGGAACCAGCAGAGAGTGGTGGATACCCTGCAAAGCTCACTGGAATCAGAGACTCGCAGCAGGAATGAAGCTCTCAGACTGAAGAAGAAGATGGAGGGAGACCTCAATGAGATGGAGATTCAGCTCAGCCAGGCAAACAGACAGGCATCAGAAGCCCAGAAGCAACTCAAGGGTCTTCATGGACATCTCAAAGTATGACGAATCTTCAAATCAAGATTTTATGATGCTTAGGTGAAATTCAACATTGTAAAATTTGTACTTTACAGGATGCCCAACTGCAACTAGATGATGCTCTTCGTGGTAATGATGATTTTAAAGAGAACATCGCCATTGTGGAGAGACGCAACAATCTGCTGCAGGCTGAACTGGATGAGCTGAGATCCCTGGTGGAACAAACTGAGAGAGGAAGGAAACTGGCTGAGCAGGAACTGCTGGATGTCAGTGAGAGAGTTCAGCTCCTGCATTCTCAGGTATGACACATCTGCATTAGACAAATAAAACCTTTAAACCCATTCTTAATATCAATATCAACTAGAGACTACATGAATGTCAACATTGTCCATGTTCAGAACACCAGCCTGCTGAATCAGAAGAAGAAGCTGGAGGGGGATAATACTCAGCTTCAGACTGAGGTTGAGGAGGCAGTGCAGGAGTGCAGGAATGCAGAGGAAAAAGCCAAGAAGGCCATCACTGATGCTGCCATGATGGCAGAAGAGCTGAAGAAGGAGCAGGACACCAGTGCTCATCTGGAGCGCATGAAGAAGAACATGGACCAGACCATCAAGGACCTGCAGCACCGTCTGGATGAGGCTGAGCAGATCGCCATGAAGGGAGGCAAGAAGCAGGTCCAGAAACTGGAAGCCAGGGTAAGTTTCTTAATGCATTTTCTAGTCATACATTTTGCAAAGACAATTATTCACGAACATTTGTGTTCAGAGTTTGGTCAATCTATAATCATTTTCTGTTTCGGTAGGTGAGGGATTTGGAAAATGAGGTGGAGCTTGAACAGAGAAAGGCGAGCGAATCTGTGAAAGGAGTCCGTAAATATGAGAGACGCATCAAGGAGCTCACCTACCAGGTCACTTTCTTTGACATACAAATAAATGTATTTTTATTCATACCATAATTCATACCAGATAACAGTGACGTCACTTTGTATCTTGTTTGCAGACTGAGGAGGACCGTAAGAATCTGGCTCGCCTGCAGGATCTGGTGGACAAACTCCAGCTGAAGGTCAAGTCCTACAAGAGATCTGCCGAGGAAGCTGTAAGTAAATTATGTCACTCAAATACTGAAGTATTGCTTTTCTCTGTATTATTTCTAACAGTGTGTTTTGTCATTGTGTTTTTAGGAGGAACAGGCCAATGCTAATCTGGGCAAGTTCCGTAAGATACAGCATGAGCTGGATGAGGCAGAGGAGAGGGCTGATATTGCTGAATCTCAGGTCAACAAGCTTAGAGCCAAAAGTCGTGATTCAGGTTCCAAGGTAAAATATTTTTATCCAATTAAATATCGGAATTTAGTACAACATAGATTGCAATGACGCTTACATTGTTTTTTTTTTCTGTGTATAACAGAAAGGACATGATGAAGAGTAACCCTTCACTATAATTCTGCGTGCTGTGAAGCCATGGTTCTGATGTAGCATTAAAAACCGCAGTTATGAATTCTTGTGTCTGTGGCTTTCCTTCTCATTCCTGTTCCATCATTTAGTCTCATCATGTAAATGCAGGGCAAAAGGGGCTTTAAAGGTGTGGTGTAAAAAAGTTATAAATACTGAGGTACTACGAGTTAGCTTATTAAGTAATAAATGACAGGCATACTTCTTTATTATAATTTGGGTCAGATAGACAAATTATAATAAAGAAGTATTCCAGTCATTTATTAATGTTAAAGGTGCCATCTGTCAAAAAAAAAAAATCAAATCATACTCCATATTTCATACCAGATGGGGGCAGTATACCTCCAGAAAGTGAGTTGTGCCAGGGCATCTTCAAACACAAGCGAGCACTGTTTTGCTCTCTCTCCCTTGCGCATATTAATCAAACTGATGAACCGATCATCTCTACTAGCTAATGGTAAAAGAACCCAAACAGTGCTGAAAGATACAGTGTGCTACAACTTACCAAAATGTATTCCTCATGCATAATATCGACCAATCATTTTTTGAACTCTTCCCTTAAAGGGTTAGTTCACCCAAAATTCTTTCAGTATTTACTCACCCTCATGTTGTTCCAAACCTCTATGTATTTATTTGTTCTGCTGAACACAAAGGAAGATATTTGGAAGAATGTTTTAATCAAACAGATCTCATTCCTCATTGACTACCATAGTAGGAAAAATACATACTATGGTAGTCAATGGAACAACATGAGGGTGAGTAAATACTGACAGAATTTTCATTTTTGGGTGAACTAACCCTTTAACTGAAATGTAGTAGGGGGCTGTACTTTCCACACGATTGACATCAGGTTCAAGTACACCCACAATGAGCATCAAACAGAAATAACCCAGCGCGCACAGCTCTTAAAGGGGCCACACCTTATTTCCACTCGTTATCTACAACAGTATAAGCACTCCACAGCGACTCTAGGGGTCGCTGTTTGACAAAAATAGAATTCCTACATAGTGTTCATTTAATGATAAGCACATTTAAAAAATATATATTTGTGTTACACTTTTAAGTTAGTAATTGGTGTTAAAAATGCGCAAAATAAAAATAAAAAAGGGGGGGGGGGACCAACCACCAATAACACTTGGCTGTGTCAGGTCACAAACAGACTAGGGGAGCTTGGTTTGGAGGTGCCTGTTGTGGTCCCCCGGTGGAAAAACTCAATGTAGCCCAGAAGTATAACGATGGGGGTTGGGTGTCACTGAAGGTGGTGGAGGGGAATCGTGTTATTGAATCGAGGGGAAACATCTGTGTCTGGGGGGCCTGTTGGTTGCGCTCACTGGCAGTTCTGGGTCAGCCCTCTGACCCAGAGTTTAGAGCAGATGTGCAATAAAAATAAAATTAAATGTATTCTTATTGTCATATTGCTATTGTCACTACTGTTGTAGATTGCTATAGCCTATTTTACTATTATTGTCATGAATATTATCATTATAAATACTATCATTGATACTGCCACCACTAACACTAATACAGATACATATATATATATATATATATATATATATATGTATATATTTCTTTGTGTTTGTCAAAGTCTCTATCATATCCTCTACAACTATTCAGATACTACCGAATTGCATCACAGAAAGGATCTCGTGTGCCTACATATACCACTTTGTCGATAACTGTGTGGGGCTGTTGTGAGTTTTTCTGTTCTCTGTTGTTTTTTTGTTTTTTTGTTTTTTTTTTTTTTGTTTCCCCTTTCCTACTTCTGTATTGTAGATGTGTCTCACTGAATCTTACCTGGTATGTGTTACTGTTTTGTTAACCTGCAATAAAAAATAAAAAAAAATTTAAAAAAATGCGCAAAATGAGCTGGTGTGTTAAATGTTGTGTGTTGCAGAGAGTTTATCATGGGCCGTTCTGGACACTTTTTAGTCCCAGTCCGCCCCTGACGTAGCTGCTTCATCTAAAACTACAAAAACAGAGAATTATTTGTGATTATTTGTGAAGACTCCTGTTCAGGAGGGCATGAAATTTCTCTAGTATTTCTTTCTTTTTGCTGTATCGAAAACGTACCGAACCGTGACACCACTGTGTCCTATCGAACCGAACCTTGATTTTTGTGAATCCTTACACCCCTACATTTGTTGATCACTTCAAAGTTTGCCTTGATTGTTCTGTTTAAACTTTGACATTGCACAAAATTTGAAACATTTTAAGTTTCTTTAACACTTACTTTGTTTATCTTAATATTGGACATAAAGAATTAGACATTTGTTTTTTAGACTGCTGAAACTAATATAATTTGTTGTTTGCCTTGTATTAAAAAAAGAGGTTAGAAAAAATGTCAATAATTGTCACCGAACGATAAGAAACATTATATTGTGATAACCTTTTTAGCTATATTCCACAGCCCTAGAAAGGGATAGTCGCAAGGGAGAACATTTTCACGTCTAAAAAAAGAATGGTTAGCACATTTATTTGTAAGGTAACTACCTGGACAGCTTTGCTGAATTAATGTTCAGTGTTTGTCATGTGACAACACTGTACAATAGAGTATGATACAGTATGTACTGGGCAGTAAACAGTAAGTTAGTGCTCCATTTCGAACACAGCCTGTGATTCAAACCAAGAGTGTTTTCTGAATCACTTTAACAGACAAAAATAACCTGTTCAACAGGGTCTCTTCGCAAATCGGACATCAACACTGGCCGATGGCACAAGATGACATTGGCACCTGACGAATAAACCAACATAAACGTCTAATGTTGATGACTAGATGTTAAATTTTGTCGAACATTTTTTTATCGTTTGTAGCTTACCTTTTTTCTTACCTTTGTAAATCGTGATGTGTCCTAAATGAGCTCAGGAGACGCGTTTCCTCATTTACTTTGACATTTGTGGATTTTCCTCAAGTGAAAATAGCCTGTGATAAATATATTTGTTTAACAAATATTTTGTAGACAGTATATTCTGAGGTTAGACCTAAATGTGTAACGTTAACGTCATACTAGTCAAATCACGGGTCAGTTCAAGTAAAATTCACGTCTTTATGGCGATCAAATCACCATGAGTACATTATGTCACCTCATCAATAGCACTGTTAGCTAACGTTACATTATACAACATAATTAAGCACTTTAACCGCTTAATTTAGTTCTAAGCAATGAGATATGGTGTAAATACATACCGTGGCCACGTCTGACATTTTGTCTGTAGGCCTAAGCTGTTTGCATCTCCTGAATAAAAAAAACGAGCAGTTCAAATTTTAAAATGTACAAATATGAACATCTATATTCGATTTAATTGAATATCAACGCAAGCTATGTACTTTAAGAACTATAAAAGTATTTTATCGTCAAATATCATCTTTAAGAAACCTGAGGAGAAAATTCAGTGACGGTTGTAAATTCCCGCTCTCGCATGACGCATAGAGCATCACAGTCTCGCCCACAGCACACGTGACACGACTTCCACCAATCAGATGCATCACTGTGGGATTGTGGGACTGTTCAGGATTGTGGTTAATGAAGTACATCGCGAATAAAAGGGATTTATATTAAAACAAGATTCGTGCCCCATGATCTTTTGGCGTTTATATGAGCATATACAATCACTTAGTACAGCCGTAGCTGGTTTTAAGTCTACCATGTATGGTTACGTTTTTATGTCTTATATCCCAAATGTCAATGGAGAAATTGTTTTGAATTTTTACTTCCGGAACCGGCTGAGGGCGGGACTGTGATGCTTTTTTTTTTACTTTTTTTTATTATTGCTTAACACAATACACAAGTATAACAGAATACAAACATAAAAAAACAAAAAATAATACAAAATAATAATAATAATAAAATAATAATGGGGTAAAATTACATGACACAGAAAAAAAGGAAAGGAATTACATACAGATAATGTTTTTAAGGCTTTCTTATTTTCAGACAACTTAATTGAAAATATATACTTTTCAAGTTCTTTCACAAATATAAGAAAGAGAGGTTTGGCATTTAGATTTATGAATATGGAATTTTGCAAGTAATAAGATGACTGTGATGCTTCATAGAGCATCACAGTCATCTTATTACTTGCAAAATTCCATATTAATAAATCTAAATATTAAATATATATAATATATATATAATATATATATATATATATATATATATATATATATATTAATATATATTGAATATATTAATGCGCTGACAGCTCATATCACTTGGCATACAGATACACTGAGCGGAGCGGATGACCGGTTTAAGATTTTCACTCCATTGAAGACTTTTTTAATTAGTAAACTCATATTTAACATAATTAATTTATGCAATAAAAATAATAATACTGATAATTGTCCTTCACAAGAATCATCTCGAATGATTACTGAATAATGGTGAACAAAGTTAGGAGTAATTTTAGAGTTACAGCATGAATCAAAAGAAATGTTTTCTCTTTATTTAATTTGCAAAGAAAGCACACAAAACATTGGATGACATATGTCTGTTTGTAGCAAATTACAAAACGTCTGTTAGGTACATCAACTGATCCCTCAATCCACTGATCTCAAACCGGTCCTAACAGATGAGAATACTCTCTCTCTCTCTCTCTCTCTCTCTCTCTCTCTCTCTCTCTCTCTCTCTCTCTCTCTCTCACACACACACACACACACACACACATCCATAGAGATGTGATACAAAATGGAGAGAGTATTTTATGAATTCTGATGATCTTGCTCCCTCTTGGAGACTGTTGTATAAAAGTCCCCTTCCAAAACGATCTGGGGACTTGCAGTGTAGAATATTGCACTGTGTGTTACCTACAAATCGTTTTGTTTCTAAGTTTAATATCCGGCTGTTTTATCATTCTGCAATTTTTGTACTAAACCAGAGACTGTGTTCCATGTTTTTGTTGAATGTCCTAGGCATCACTGTTCACCTTACTGGAAAGAATACGTCTAGGGTTTTGTTTTAACAAGACATTTTTTATTTATGGATGCAACTTCATGCAAGTATTGAAAAACACACAGAGAACAGTGTACCTTGGCAAATTTCGCAGTTGGTCAAGCTAAATTAGCCATTTGGAAGACTTGCAGAATGGCTGCTGAGGGGAGAGATATGAGCGTGCTGAAGATGTTCACTGCCTTGGTTGAATCAAGAATCAGACTGGAACATACATTTTATCAAATCACCAAAAACTTACTTGAATTTGAGTCTAAATGGTGTGTGAATGGTGCTTTATTGTCATAATGTGAAGATGAAACTATAGTGTTTAATTGGTGATGTCTAATGGTCATTTTTAAGATTTTTTTTCTATTTTATTTTATTTTTTTATTTTCATTTTTATTTTTATTTTTTCTCTCTTCGTATTTGCTGATTGTAGCAGTATGTCTACATTGAAATACATTGTTCTTTAGTGTTTTTAGGACATGTTTTAATAAAGAGTTGTAAAAAAAGTCTCTCTCTCTCTCTCTCTCTAAATTACTTTTCTGATTTAAAGAATGATAATTTTAACCAGTGAAAACTGAACTGTTGAGTAAAAATCATGTGAATGATTTAATTGGCTTGCCATAACTCGCACTAATGAGAATTACTGACACAAACTCTCACTCAATCTCAACAGTTTGCGGTGACTTTAAACCTAGTGATTTATTCATGCTTGAGTTTGCTTTTAAGCTGTTGTTGTTGTTGTTGTTGTTGTTTCACTTTGAGATTGACTTTCAGATTGACTTTCAGACACTTTCAGATTGACTCGTTCCGAATATCACGTGACGCGTTTGGATGCCAAAACATGCTAACTAGATTTAGACTCTGGCATTATGTTGTCTTTATAATGTGTATAGCCTATACTTTACTGAGTAAACGAACCCCCCCTCCCACACACACACACACACACACACACACGGGCGCGCGCGCACTGAACACATCGGGAGACTGAGCTCCAGTGCCTGTGATGCTCTTCATCAGTGAGCAGCTGAACACACACACTTACACACACACACACACACACACACTGAACACACTGATCTGTGGATCTTCTGTTTGCCCCAGAACTGGATCGGAACCGAAGATGAATCCCGCGTGCGCGCGCTGCGCGAGAACCGTGTACCCGACGGAGAAGATCAGCTGCCTCGACAAGGTGACACTTATTTACTCCATATTTACTCCATATTTACTCCAACACAAACACAACTACTGTCAGAACTTCATCTAGAGCTGCAAACCTCGGGCTGAGTGTGAACCCCGTAACATGATCAGATCTAGTATTATTACAGCAGTGTGTAAATCAACTTTACTCTGTTTATGGTTTATCTCTGTTTCGCTGCTTTGAATTCTCATTCATGTCTTACATAATGAGCTTCATGTTTTATTCATAGTCTTACTGTGCTGAGCGACATTATAAGAGCTTGTTCTGTGGAGTATTTTATACTAAATAAAGAAAATAAAAAAATTTTTGTATTGCTGTAATGACAAAAACTGAGTTGTTTTGGACACTATACCACAGTGATACGACATCACAGAACTCGAACATCACATCTGTCAGAATACCATATAGTCTCAAACCATCACTAAACACTAAATAATATTACATGAATTAATATTATCGATCTGAAGTTGATGATGTCGTGAAGTCTCTGATGTCCGCAACTCTTCATTTGTGTTGGTGACTAAAACAGTGTGTGTGTGTGTGTGTGTGTGTTTGTTGTGTGCAGAACTGGCACAAAGGCTGTTTCCACTGTGAAGTGTGTAAGATGACGCTCAACATGAAGAACTACAAAGGCTACGACAAGAAGCCCTACTGTAACGCGTGAGTGTGTTACACACATGAGATGTCAGTCACACACACAAGATGTCAGTGAAGATGAAGATTCTGGGAAACATTTCATCAGTGCTGATGCTGTTCACACACACACACACACACCTCGACCTCCAGCACATGGTCCGGTGGCCTTTTCTTTATGTGCTGTTGATTGTGTTTAAATGTCAGGTTGTCGTGACCTTTCGCCCGTCGTGGTTTGATCTTGTTATTTGTGAAGCAGTTCGACTCAGTGACTCTCAGGATTGAAGAGTCTGACGTTACAGTCGTGGCTCTGCTCCTGCTCTCCCTAACTCTGACAGATTCATGAAGGGATGAAGGGATGATGAAGGGATGAAGAGATGAAGAGATGATGAAGAAAAGAAGAGATGAATTGATGAAGGGGTGAAGAGATAAAGTGATGATGAAGAGATGAAGAAATAAAGAGATAAAGTGAAGAAGAGATGAAGGGATGAAGTGATGATGAAGAGATGAGGTGAAGAAGAGATGAATTGATGAAGGGATGAAGAGATGAAGTGTTGATGAAGAGATGAAGGAATAAAGAGATAAAGTGAAGAAGAGATGAAGGGATGATGAAGGGATGAAGAGACGAGGTAAAGAAGAGATGAATTGATGAAGGGATGAAGAGATGAAGTGATGATGAAGAGATGATGAGAGATGATGAAGAAAAATAAGAGATGAAGTGATAATGAAGAGATGAAGGAATAAAGAGATAAAGTGAAGAAGAGATGAAGGGATGAAGAGATGAAGGAATAAAGAGATAAAGTGAAGAAGAGATGAAGGGATGAAGAGATGAAGGGATGATGAAGAGATGAAGGGATGAAGCTGATTTACTGCTCTCTTTTGTTCAGTTTTCTGGTCATTTTCTTCAATGAATGATGGAGTGATTATGCAGATCAGGGAGAGCAGCAGAAGTGACACTGGTCAGGTTCTGTTCATCTAGCAAATGTACAGCAATAAACCTCCCACAACACCCTGGCTACACCCTGGCAACACCCTAGCTACACCCCGGCGACGGCCCACAGCTGCTAGAATGATGTTGATTAATGCAGCAGCGTTTCTCTTTGATCTTTATATAATGCAGCTCATATCACATGCGTGTTGAATTATATAATAGAAGACAGTTTCACGCATCACTGTGTGTGTGTGTGTGTGTGTGTGTGGTGGAGGAATCATCTCAAACACTCATTAGAATCAGGCCGAAATGATAGAGAGACATTAGAGAGAGCGAGTGTGTGTTTCAGCAGATTCTGCAGCTTGAGTTCACAGTCAGTCTGATAGATCAGTATCTATAGACACTACAGTGTGTGTGTGTGTGTGTGTGTGTGTGTGTATATGTTCATGCACCTACTCAGGTCGAGTGTGCGGGTCGATCCAAGTGCTGCAGGCGTCACACACACACATCTCTGATGGTATATTTAGACTTCTGTGATTATTATAATTATTGAACTCTTCCTGATTCACCGCAGATTATCTGATCTTTCTTTATGAAATTATTCTTTTATTCTCCAGCTTTTCATAAGAGTTTCATATATTTAGCTGTGTGTGTGTGTGTGTGTGTGTGTGTGTGGGCCGTTGCTATGGAAACCTCTTCTCCTGGTTCACTCAAGCGTGTTCACACGTGATGTCGCTCGTTACTGTGACGAAGGAACGAATGAGCCGAACTGATTAACGGAGGGAGATCTCGCTGAGAAACGTTTCATTACGATGCAGATCTGGACACACACACACACACACACACACACACACAGAAACTCACACTCATGTTCTGCACAACTCATGTTCATGCACAACTGACAATTATTAGAATCGTCTGACTGATGTTTAATGCGGTGTGTGTGTGTGTGTGTGTGAGAGAGAGAGAGTGTGTGTGTGTGTGTGTGTGAGAGAGAGAGAGAGTGTGTGTGTGTGTGTGTGTGTGTGTGTGTGAGAGAGAGAGTGTGTGTGTGTGTGTGTGTGTGGTCACTGGTCCTGTCGTGTTCTTTGGCTCAGACGCAGATCTTCAGTCCCACAGAGCAGCTTTTGTTCTTCTGGATCGAGTGTCACGATTCACACAGACGGAGCAGTTGCTAGTGGAGACCAGAGTAACTCTTCAGAAGACCTGTTCCTCACACACACACACACACACACACACACTTCAGTTCTGCTCAGTCACTGCTTCATGCTGTGAATCTTCAAATGAACTTTCTGCCGTTCTGTGATGTAGAAAGTTCAAAAGAACAGCTAATATTTGAAATATAATATTTTGTAACATTATAAATGTCTTTACTGTCACTTTAATCAATTTAATTTATCCTCGATATATTTTTAAATCTTAATAATGTCACATTAGCACTCTTGAATATTAATGTTTCACAGTTTCCACAAAAATATGAAGCAGCTCAACTGTGTCCAACACTGATAATAATCATAAATGTTTCTCGATCATCAGATCCTCATATTAGAGCGATTTCTGCAGGATCATGTGACTCTGAATACTATTTACTGTATTTCTGATCATGTAAATGCAGTTTGGTGAGCAGAAGAGAGTGTGTTAGATGTTAGCGTGTCTCTCTGAACTCGTTAGCGTGTCTCTCGCTCGCTCGCTGTAATTATAGGGCGGCGTTTAGGACACAAACACAAACAAACTCTCATTAGTGCCTCTGTGGCGTCAGTGAACCAGCATGATGGTCACACACACACACACACTTTCAGACTGTAGATCTGATGCAGCGACAGATTCACTGATTCATCATCTGAATCAAAGTTCATTTAACCTGCTGCGGTTTCTCTGTCGGTGCTCGTGAGTGTGTATTGACGAGTAGACGAGCTCTGGGAAACACTATCCCGTCATACGACTGCGTCTGGAGCGTAAACTGGCCTGTCAATCATCTCGTCACACATGAAATCCTCCATGTTTTATTTCCTGCCGTATCGTAGAGAAACGCAGGAACTCGCTGATCTGAGTCGCGGGTCTTTCATGCGGAGATTCGCCTCATATTAATGCGTTATCAATGATGCATTTAAAAGTTAAGGGCCAAACGGATCTTTATAAAAGTCCTCATTGTTATTGCAGATGAAATTAATTAAATTAAAGTCACTCAAACCTTTATCTCATATATATCCGCCATGATTGTAGTCTTTTAACTCTTTTTACTGGTTTTTGTAGTTCCTCCTCCAAAGTACAGTGGATTGTGGGTAATATCAACTGTTATAGTGAGCACGGATCCACACTGGAACATTGAGACGCGGGGTGAGTCGTTTTTCTCTCTCAGGATACAGGAACTTCCTGTCCTGCTGTTCTCATTTCCTGTGGATAAGTGGGTGATGTTCGAGGATCAGGAGCTGATTGGTTGTGTGTGTTTGGGGGCGGAGTCAGGTGTCGCCGGGGAAACGTCCTGCTGACTCAATGGGCATTCATGCTTTATTTTTATCACACAATAGCAGTGAAGTCATGACGAAAAGCTATTGTTTTATTTTCAGAGTTTGACGAGATGATTATTATAACTGTGATTAGAGCAGAAAGGTTATCGCTGATTATTCACCACATTCACCATCATATTTTTAGCTCTTGTCTAGTGTTAAAGGAATAATCCACCCAAACATTACAACTTTTACTGTTCTTCACCTGGACCCGATCAGAGGTTTTTATTGCTATCTTTATTTCTACAGCACTTTATACTATACAGATTGTTTCAAAGCAGCTTCACAGTAATAAACAGTGTTGCAAACTTCAGCAAATACGAGACGAATTGAGTAAAACAGACAGTAGAATCATTATTCAGATCAATTCAGTTCAAGAGAACCAAAGCTTACATGCGTCTGACAGTGTAAATCATGTTCTCTGAATGTAACAGAGCCGGTTGACCATGTGACACGCGTGTGCTGTGCTACATCCGATGGAGTAATCCTGTCTTCATCTTCTGTTTTCAGTCATTATCCCAAGACGTCGTTCACCATCGTCAC
This sequence comes from Pimephales promelas, assembly GCF_016745375.1. Next base: position 461,207 of record NW_024121766.1, read on the forward strand.
AGACACACCCGAGAACCTGCGTCTCAAACAGCAGAGCGAGTTACAGAGTCAGGTGAGTCACATTACAGATCACATGACACGCGTGTAAAAGATCACATGACACACGTTACAGATCACATGACATGCGTTACAGAGCACATGACGCGCGTTACAAGTCACATGACGCGCTTTACAGATCACGACACACGTGTTTCAGAGCACGTGACATGCGTTACAGAACACATGACGCGCGTTACAGATCACATGACGCGCGTTACAAATCACATGACGCGTGTTACAAATCACATGACGCACGTTACAGAGCACATGATGCGCGTTACAAATCACATGACGCGCTTTACAGACCACAACACGTGTTACAGATCACGACATACGTGTTTCAGAGCACATGACACGCACGTTACAGATCACATGACGCGCGTTACAAATCACATGACGCGTGTTACAAATCACATGACGCGCTTTACAGATCACGACACGTGTTACAGATCACGACATACGTGTTTCAAAGCACATGACACGCACGTTACAGAGCACATAATGCGTGTTACAAAGCACATGACGCGTGTTACAAATCACATGGCGCACTTTACAGATCACGACACGTGTTACAGATCACGACACACGTGTTACAGATCACATGACACACGTTACAGAGCACATAATGCGTGTTACAAATTACATGACGTGTGTTACAAATCACATGACGCGCTTTACAGATCACATAACACGTGTTACAGATCACGACACACGTGTTACAGATCACATGACACACGTGTTTCAGAGCCCATGACACGCACGTTACAGATCACATGACACGTGTTACAGTGCACATGACATGCATGTTACAGACCATATGACACGCGTGTTACCGATCACATGGCACGCGTGTTATAGACCGTGTAACAGACACGCGTTACAGACCAAATGACACACGTTACCGATCACATGACACGCATGTTATAGACTGTAACAGACACGTGTTTCAGAAATGACATGCGTGTTATTGATCACATGACACCATATGTTCAGACCATAAGCTCAGACCATATGACACACACGTTAAAAATCACACGACATGTGTGTTATAGATCATATGACACGTGTGTTACAGATCATGTGTCAGTCCCATAATGTTAGTAGAATGTAATTTTCCTTTGACGTTCGTGTAATCAAGTAAAAACATGTTTAAACACGGGATGTTTTCAGAGCAAACTCAGAAATAACATGTTCATAACTTGATCTGAACTTTAGACAAGCATTCTGTCTTCATGATTTCAGGATCGCATCAAACACCGTGTCACTCTCTTCTAACATCCACGTTCACATGTGCAGAACCCAGCTTAAAATATCATTTCTGGCATGAAAAAAAGAAATCTGTGTTTTATAATGGAATTCTTCAAAGATGACCCAGTTTCTGAACGGCTCAGATCAGTGATGAGTGTTCCCGCACAAACACAGAACTCTGGAAGCTCAGTCACTGCTGGATCATTAAATGTTTGATCTTTTTCCGCATGCAGAACGTTTCTGGTATGTGTGTGTGTGTGTGTGTGTGTGTGTGAAGCCGCTTAGGTCATGGCCGTGTTTGTTCGCTCTCTGAGCCGTGAGATACACACTGACATCCCACAGATCGTTCTGAGTCCAAGTATGTGTGTGTGTGTGTGTGTGTGTGTGTGTGAAGCAGTTTAGGTCATGGCCGTGTTTGTTCGCTCTCTGAGCCGTGAGATACACACTGACATCCCACAGATCGTTCTGAGTCCAAGTATGTGTGTGTGTGTGTGTGTGTGTGTGTGTGTGAAGCAGTTTAGGTCATGGCCGTGTTTGTTCACTCACTGAGCCGTGAGATTCACACTGACATCCAACAGATCGTTCTGAGTCCAAGTGTGTGTGTGTGTGTGTGTGTGTGTGTGAGAGTATGTTTACATCAGAGCTGAAACTGTGTCACGGGTCTGTGAGATTGAGTCCGTACAGTACAGGCAGAAACTATGTGTGTGTGTGTGAGAGAGAGTGAGTGTTTGCCTGTGTGATCGGGTCTGTACAGTACAGGGAGGAACAGTGTGTGTGTGTGTGTGTGTGTGTGTGTGTGTCCCGCTGGGCTAACAGAAGGTGACTGCACACACAGCAGATGCTGGTCCTCTCACAGAATCTCAGACCTGCAGTGAGTCGTGTTTGAACGGTTCAGAATCATTTGGCCGTTGATGTGATCAGACAGATCACAGTGTTGTGTGTGTGTGTGTGTGTGATGCTCAGTAAGTTCACTCGTTTATTACAGGCTCTGTGGAATACTTGATTCTGATTGGTCAATCACACATCCAGCGGTTTATTATTCCCAGATAACAACAGAGAACAGAAACTAGGAACGTTTTTTCTTTGTGAAAGTTTTGCTTTTGGTGAGGTAATGAAATATTCAACTCTGTCGTATCAATATTTTGTGCTCAGTTATTTCAGTATCGCGGACTCGCTCTCGTTTGTGACTGCTGTTTTGTACAGTGTTGGATTATAAGATAAAAACATGCACGATTTTTTTTAATTTTGAATCTGAAATCAATATCTCTGATCTCCATGAATATTACAGTTTTTCTCAATTGTTTACACACAAATTCTGGTACTTGAGACACAATGAGCACAACATGTAACTCATTCACCAACCCCCTGAACTACAAGCACAATTCTTGCTTTACACTCAAATTGCAGTTATAAAACACATTTTTTTCAAAACACTACACACAAATTATCTGCATTTGGCACAATTTTCATGCAGAAAATCTCTTGTTTTCATGTGGAACAAACACCCATTCAGATATTCACTCTGACTCGTCACATGGGCAAAAACACGTCACACAGTTTTACAATTAGCAATCAGAGCTTTAGCATAAAATACCAAAATTGAAGAGAGGATGCAGCATAGATTTTTTTTTTACAGTACTGTAAAAGCATACACATTTTTTTCTATTGTTTTGTTTGTAGACCACTGTATGTGCAACTTTTTGTTGGTTGGGGTGTATGAAATGTTCGATCTATCTCCCATTGTTTTTGTGGGAAAAATAAAATATATTTGTTACCGTGTATTTGTGTGTTCTGGGTATAAAAACAATATTCTCAACTATTTTACAACACACTAATGTATGTAATGTCTGTAGTAAGTGTAACACTGAACAAAAAAGGCCCAAGTCATTATGATGAAAGGAGAAGAAGTGTTTTCCATTGAGCACATCAGTGTTCAACTGGTTCTTATAAATGTCTATTCATATGATGGTTTGTGTGTGTCATTTGAAAACAAAATAACATTTTGAGAATATATAACATTGTTTTGAATGTAAAGTTTCATTTTGCACAAGAATGAGGGGTTTTGCCGATTGTGTGAGTGTTTTTAGATTTGTGTGTAAAGTTCTGAGAGTATGAGGCATACTTGCAGGAAATGTGTGTAAACAATCGAGAAAAACTGTAATGTGTTGAAATGCTGTGTAATAAGGGTTCTGACTAAATACCGTAACTCTTACTGTAAATGTCCGTCTAGTTTGAACTCGCCGCTGAAACTGCTCTCATTAGCGGGATAATGCACATTAAACCGGTTGTTATCTCAGAATAAACACCTTCAGATGTGTGTGTGTGTGTGTGTGTGTGTGTGTGTGAGAGAGAGAGAGTGTGTGTGTGTGTGTGTGTGTGTGTGTGTGTGAGAGAGTGTTTGTGTGTGTTACAGCTCAACAGTGATCTCAGAATAAACACCTTCAGGTGTGTGTGTGTGTGTGTGTTATCTCAGAATAAACACAACTTCAGGCTGATGAAGGCCTGATCCTGATCACCCTGTCACCCATCTGGATGTACATATCCCTTATGTATGTGTGTGTGTGTGTGTGTGTGTTTTACAGCTCCATGCATGTGTACTCATGATGCTGTGGTGTGTGTGTGTGTTACAGGTGAGATATAAGCGGGACTTTGAGGAGAGTAAAGGCCGAGGCTTCAGTATCGTCTCAGACACACCAGAGCTGCAGAGACTCAGGAGAACACAAGAACACATCAGTAACGTATGAAACGTGTGTGTGTGAGAGAGAGAGAGTGTGTGTGAGGTGCATTTTGGTCTCTGATAACAATGCCACACGTGAGTATGAGTGGAAGGGTCCGTAACGCCGCAGGTGAGATGATGTCTAAAGTGAGTTTTAAAGAAGTGTAAAGTGAGCGTGAGATGATGTTCTTCACTAACTCCTCCTCTTCCTGACAGCAGGATGAAGAACAAGAGTGTTTTCTTCAGAATAACTGACGATTCATCACGATCCGACACCCAGGCATTTACACTGAGGTCGTGAACCCGAGGTGAGAGTGTGTGTCTGATGAAGGTCACATGACATGTTTACTGTTGTAAATCAGTGTGTTGTTTCAGACACACTCGAGACGGGTGATGTCACAAACAGGGCTTCGGTGAGTCGTCTGTGGTTGTGTCGCTGTTTTCGCAACTAACGAAATATGTTCTGAGAGCATTTTGCTCATTTTTTCGTCAAGTTATTATGAAAACGTAATGTTCTCTTAATGTTCAAATTTTTTTTCTTGGTTATTTGAACGTTTAGGAAATATTACATTGTATCATTCTTCAAACATTATGGAATGTTACTTTTAAATGTGCTCTGAACGTCTGAAATAAAACAGATTCCATGAATGATGAATCATTTTATGAAAAAAACAGAGAACTGTAAAAGAAGGCACACACGCTCACACACACACACACACACACACACACGGCTAGATCTCACCTCACCTCACACACAGACACGGCTAGATCTCACCTCACACACACACAAGCACACACACGGCCAGATCCCACCTGACACACACACGGCCAGATCTCACCTCACACACACTCACTGATGACCCTAACGGACATACTGAACCGCTAATCACGTTGATTCTGGCCTGGGTAACAGCTTGTGTCCTCATTTGTTTTCTGACGACAGGAAAATCACTTCATCTACATTTCAGTCCACATAAACAAGTGCTTAGACAGTGAGTGAGTGAGTGAGTGAGTCAGTGAGTGAGTGAGTGAGTCAGTGAGTGAGTGAGTGAGTGAGTGAGTGAGTCAGTCAGTCAGTGAGTGAGTGAGTCAGTGAGTGAGTGAGTCAGTGAGTGAGTGAGTGAGTCAGTCAGTGAGTGAGTGAGTCAGTGAGTGAGTGAGTGAGTGAGTGAGTGAGTGAGTGAGTGAGTCAGTGAGTGAGTGAGTGAGTCAGTGAGTGAGTGAGTGAGTGAGTGAGTGAGTGAGTGAGTGAGTGAGTCAGTGAGTGAGTGAGTGAGTCAGTCAGTCAGTGAGTGAGTGAGTCAGTGAGTGAGTGAGTCAGTGAGTGAGTGAGTGAGTGAGTGAGTGAGTCAGTCAGTCAGTGAGTGAGTGAGTCAGTGAGTGAGTGAGTCAGTGAGTGAGTGAGTGAGTGAGTGAGTGAGTCAGTCAGTGAGTGAGTGAGTCAGTGAGTGAGTGAGTGAGTGAGTGAGTCAGTGAGTGAGTGAGTGAGTCAGTGAGTGAGTGAGTGAGTGAGTGAGTCAGTGAGTGAGTGAGTGAGTGAGTGAGTCAGTGAGTGAGTCAGTGAGTGATGAGTGAGTCAGTCAGTGAGTGAGTGAGTGAGTCAGTGAGTGAGTCAGTGAGTGAGTGAGTCAGTGAGTGAGTGAGTGAGTCAGTGAGTGATGAGTGAGTCAGTGAGTGAGTGAGTGAGTCAGTGAGTGATGAGTGAGTCAGTGAGTGATGAGTGAGTCAGTGAGTGGGTGAGTGATGAGTGAGTCAGTGAGTGAGTGAGTCAGTGACTGAGTGAGTGATGAGTGAGTCAGTGAGTGAGTGAGTGATGAGTGAGTCAGTGAGTGGGTGAGTGATGAGTGAGTCAGTGAGTGAGTGAGTGATGAGTGAGTCAGTGAGTGGGTGAGTGATGAGTGAGTCAGTGAGTGAGTGAGTGAGTCAGTGACTGAGTGAGTGATGAGTGAGTCAGTGAGTGAGTGAGTGATGAGTGAGTCAGTGAGTGAGTGAGTGAGTGAGTGATGAGTGAGTCAGTGAGTGATGAGTGAGTCAGTGAGTGATGAGTGAGTCAGTGAGTGAGTCAGTGAGTGAGTGAGTGAGTCAGTCAGTGAGTGAGTGAGTCAATGAGTGAGTCAGTGAGTGAGTGAGTCAGTGAGTGAGTGAGTGAGTCAGTGAGTGATGAGTGAGTCAGTGAGTAAGTGAGTCAGTGAGTGATGAGTGAGTCAGTGAGTGATGAGTGAGTCAGTGAGTGAGTGAGTGAGTGAGTGATGAGTGAGTCAGTGAGTGATGAGTGAGTCAGTGAGTGAGTCAGTGAGTGAGTGAGTGAGTCAGTCAGTGAGTGAGTGAGTCAATGAGTGAGTCAGTGAGTGAGTGAGTCAGTGAGTGAGTGAGTGAGTCAGTGAGTGATGAGTGAGTCAGTGAGTAAGTGAGTCAGTGAGTGATGAGTGAGTCAGTGAGTGATGAGTGAGTCAGTGAGTGATGAGTGAGTCAGTGAGTGAGTAAGTGAGTCAGTGAGTGAGTCAATGAGTGAGTGAGTGAGTGAGTGAGTCAGTGAGTGACTCAGATTTAGTTAGTGAGTTATGTACAGCCTCCATATGAAACATTCTAAATCTGAAATCTGAACCATCACAAACTGTGTGACTGAACTCAAACTCTTCGGGGAATATTAGATCCAATGTCAGGTTTCAGGCACTAGTTTGAGTGGTTGTGAATCAGTTTCAGTGCTGGTTTACCGAGGCCACACACACACACACACTACACACACACTGTGAGTACCAGTCCTAGCGAAGGTTAGTGTGACGCGGGTCGGTATCGCTGGACATTCCTTCCGTGAGCGGCACTCTCTGATAAAGCCTGAGTGTTTCTAAAAGTGGAGGCGTCTCTGATAGAGTCGTCCAGTACAGAAGCTCCTCAGACGGTGTGTGTGTTTTTCAGTCGGTCTGCTAGGCCGCGAATGTGTGTGTGAATCTGTGTTTCAGTCATGAGTGGCGCTGGAGAAGACGGTGGGCAGAGAGACGGAGCTGAAGGTGTGTGTGAGGTGAGACGGAGCTGAAGGTGTGTGTGTGAGGTGAGAGACGTTGACCGCAGGATCTCTGTGACCCTGACCTTCACACCGCATGTGTGTGTGTGTGTGTGTGTGTGTGTGTTCCACAGGGTTCTCCCGGTGCCGGTTCTGATGGGATCCCAGCGGCCCGCGAGGTGAGTGTGACTGAATCTCGGGAGCAGAAACGCCACTGATTCTCCACTGGTTTCTGTTGTTCTGTGTTTGCTTTGTCACGTTAAACTCAGATATACAGACACACACTTCATGTTCCCTCAAAAATATCATATCAATCTTTCAGAATCAGCATGTGAGTGTGTGTTTAAGCTCTCAAACACATTCTGTATTAATGCAACTCAACTGTTAATAGTGATTATTATTATTATAATTAATTTGAATGGTTTCATATCCAGCTGGAGGCGACAGACGTCACAGACGATCAGATAAAGGTACTGGTTTATTGTGTTTTATGTTATTATATTAACACTTTATGTTTTTATTATGTTCATTAATTAATTTGGTTGTATCTGCTGCTGGAGGCGACAGACGTCACAGACGCTCAGATGGAGACAATAATGGTCTGTTTTATTATGTTTTATGTATTGAATACACTTTATTTATTATTATAATTAATTTGAATGGTTTTATATGAATGGTTTGAAGGCGACAGAGAATCAGTCAGATGACACAGACGCTCAGATGAAGGTACTGATGTTTTAAATAAACATTATTTAATATTTTATTAATTATCAAATATAATTAATTTGGTTTTATCTGCAGCTGGAGGCGACAGAGAGTCAGACAGAGGACACAGTCACTCAGACGGAGATATTAACGGTCTGTTTTATGGATTAAATAGACATTTTTTAAATTCAATTTTTTTATTAATTTTCATTATTATTAATTTGAATGGTTTCATATCCAGCTGGAGGCGACAGACGTCACAGTCACTCAGACGGAGACATTAATGGTCTGTTTTATTATGTGTTCTGAATAAAATAAACATGTTTTTATTTATTATTTATTATTATATTATTATTTGTATATTGTCTGCAGCTGGAGGCATCAGAGAATCAGTCAGACGACACAGACGCTCAGATGAAGGTACTCATGTTTTAAATAAACATTATTTATTATTTTATTAATTATCAAATATAATTAATTTGGTTTTATCTGCAGCTGGAGGCGACAGAGAGTCAGACAGAGGACACAGTCACTCAGACGGAGACATTAACGGTCTGTATTATGGATTAAATAGGCATTATTTAATATTATTATTTAGTTTATTCATTTTCTTCATTATTAATTTAATGGTTTATATCCAGCTGGAGATGACAGACATCACAGACACTCAGATGAAGGTACTGATCGTCTACTTTAGCATGTTTTATATCTTAAATTAACACTATATGTTTTTATTATATTACTAAATGAATTTGGTTGTATCTGCAGCTGGAGGCGACAGACGTCACAGTCACTCAGACGGAGACATTAATGGTCTGTTTTATTATGTGTTCTGTATAAAATAAACATGTTTTTATTTATCAAAAATTATTATAATATTATTATTTTTACATTGTCTGCAGCTGGAGGTGACAGAGAGTCAGACAGACGTCACAGACGCTCAGATGGAGACATTAATGGTCTGTTTTATTATTTTTTATGTATTGAATACACTTTATTTATTATTATAATTAATTTGAATGGTTTTATATGAATGGTTTGAAGGCGACAGAGAATCAGTCAGACGACACAGACGCTCAGATGAAGGTACTGATGTTTTAAATAAACATTATGTATTCTTTTATTAATTATTAAATATAATTAATCTCCAGCTGGAGGCGACAGACGTCACAGACACTCAGACAGAGACACCAATGGTCTGTTTTAATATGTTTTATGTATTGAATACACTTTAATTATTATTATTTTAATTAATTTGAATGGTTTATATCCAGCTGGAGGCGACAGGCGTCCCAAACACTCAGATGAAGGTACTGATCGTCTACTTTATATTATTAATTAATTTGTATTTTATTAACTATCAAATATAATTCATTTGGTTTTATTTGCAGCCGGAGGCGACAGAGAGTCAGACAGAGGCTCTGATGAAGGTACTGACGGTCTGTTTAATGTTTTATGTATCAAATAAACATGTATTATTATGAATTTGAGTGTTTTTATATGCAGCCAGAGGCGACAGGAGCTGTTTTGTTATGTTATGTTTTATGAATGAGGCGTTCACACTGTTAGAAACACTAATGTGTAGAAGTGCGTCACAGCAGGAATCGTGAGCTTCGTGGATCTTAAAATTTCACCAAGATTAGGCTAATGTGAACCTGTGAATAATGTGAAGTTTGAAATGAAGTGTGTTTGTGCTTTAACAGAAGCTGGTGAACAGCTCGCGTGTTCCTGAAACACTAGAGACTCAGCGTGCTGGAGACGCCACACACCTGTGCAGTGAGGTGAGACAGGTGATCACATGACCGCCACACACCTGTGCAGTGAGGTGAGACAGGTGATCACATGACCGCCACACACCTGTGCAGTGAGGTGAGACAGGTGATCACATGACCGCCACACACCTGTGCAGTGAGGTGAGACAGGTGATCACATGACCGCCAGCACCAGCGCTCCTGTGCCCTTTAAACCATTGAGGTCTGAAATCAGCAGAATAAAGTCACTGATGTTTTTCCTCAGTGTTTCTGTCTCTTTTTCCAGCACAAACATCTAAACAATGAACAATGACTGAATATATTAAGCCTCGTTTACTTTGGTTAGTTTATGTTTGTGGTTTCCTGGTGTTTCCTCTGCTGGTCAGATGCAGTACCGCGAGGAAGCACTCGGAGATCTGCGTTTGAGTCTGTATTCTCTGATGCCCGACACGCGTGACACGGAGTTCGCTAGAGAGATGACGGAGCTGCAGAGTGAGGTACACACACATACACCCGCACGCAGTCACACACACACACACACACTGATGATGATGATGATTGACAGGTGAGATACCGAGCCGACGGGAGGAAGAAGCTGTCCTCTAGTCTGTTCTCTCAGCTGCCCGACACGATGGACACGCAACACGCCAAAAACATGACGGACCTGCAGAGCCATGTAACACACACTCATCACGCGTGTTCACCTGTCCGCTGTCATGTGACTGGCTGCACTCTCACACTCCTCTGTGTGTGTCTGGCAGAATAAATACAAGGAAGCTGATAGAAAAGACGTTTCCACGTGTCTCTACACACACCTGGAAGAAACACTGGAGACAAAACATGCTAAAGAGGCGTACCAGCTACAGAGCCAGGTACACACACACACACATGCATGTAGATACACATGTACACACCACAGAGATGTTCACAACTCATTTTTTGGAAGTCCAAGTCTTTGAGGGGCAAGCTCAAGTCAAGTCTCAAGTCTTAAATTATTAGGCATTATCTAATTAAATATGTGCAAATTTGCATATGAAGAGTTCAGATGCAAAAGCCTCTAAATGCCATTTGAAATTTTCTTCTTTAATGATGATTTTTATCAAACTTGTATATTTAAGTTCAGTAATTTCACTTAAATGGCAATTGCCATTTAAGTGAAATTACTGAACTTAAATACAAGTTTGATAAAAATCATTATTAAAGAAGAAAAATTAAAATGGCATTTAGAGGCTTTTGCATCTGAACTCTTCATATATTAAAAAAAAAAAAAAAAATGAGTAGGCCTAGCCTATTAGATAAGGTTTAAAATCATTTTTTCATTGTGTTCACATAATAGATGGGGAAAAATGGATATCTACTTTTGTTATCCTGTAATCAGATAGCCTTAAATAGATTTTCGCCATGTTACATCAATCTAGGAATAATATATTTACAAATCCATCTGTAATAGTCTTCATAATAAAACCAAGCTGAGAAATCTACAGACGCAAAGTTAACGGAGACGGTTGGATTGTTTCCCCCGCTGTGGGCGTGGCCTAAATACGGTCTGTCTCATGCACAGTACGACAAAGGGCGGGGGACATGCAGCTTTTCATACGCTTCCCCAACGTATGCGCCAGTAAAAGAAAATAGAAATACATTAAAATTAATTTAGATTTAAAAAGCAATAATTGCACTCTGACTTATTGACTAATTTTGTTATGAAGTGCAGTCGTATGTTTGCATAGAATTCATTTTGAACGCTATATTACATGCTTTCAAAATCTGAGGTAAATTATCCGTTATCGCTTGTGGCACAGTGAGCTATTTTTAACTGAAAATAAATAATGTGTACTCGTAACCAGTGTAATTTCTTCGTTCTGTCAGCCGCGACGTCGCAGAAATAGGAACCGTTTCTAAATTAGAAACTTCGCGTGTCGCCGTCGCGTCTGGTTAGGACAAAAACTCTGATTAAAGTTAGGGTATACGATTTCAAAGATTGTTCATTATTAATATCCTTGTTTAGATGCTGGTTATGGTTATATAGTACAATCCTAACAATATGAATAGAAAAAAGAATGGTCCCACTTTATATTAAGTGGCTTTAAGTACTATGTACTTGCATTGAAGTTACTACTTTGATACATTGGACTTATTGTGTATGTTTTTACATTGTACTTATATTTTGAAAATACCTGCATGTAATTACAACTGTAATTAATTCATGTAATTACATTTGTAATTACACAGTCGATCCTTCCCTTACACCTCAGCCCACCATGAAACCTACCCATACCACCACACCTGTCCCTAACCATACCCATATCACACCTCAATAGCAGCAAAAGTGTTTTACAATACAACCTGAACACAATAAGTACATTGTACTTATTTTCCTATGTAAGTACAAAGTACTTAAAGCCACTTAATATAAAGTGGGACCAAAAGGATGAAAAAAATCCATTCACTCTATTGGCTGTACATCCGCAGAAAAGTTGACCAATGTAAGCTGTGCGGCCGCACAGCTTATATTGGTCAACTGCTCTCATCCAATCACCAGCTCCACTTGAAACTCCGCCTTGTGCTCGCGTCCTTTTATGGTGTGACGTGTTACATGGCTTTTTATCAGTTTGACAACTTGCTCATGCTGCCGGTCGGCATTGGAATGTTAGCCGTTTAGCATCGCCGATCGCGGTTCAAAGTAATTATATTTCTTGTTCGAGGTTTCTGTTCGAGCCGATCGGAATTTGAACAAGATGCGCTGCGTGCTGCAATAACAATTACTGAAAACCTTAGCAATACTAGTAGTATTAAAATGGTGGTGGGGAGTTTAGAACATTTCATGTGTTGCTAATCTTGTGTTGACGTCTTGCGTTGACGTGAACTCAAATGTGACACACGTCAGGGATCAGGTAGCGCAGAGGGGAGGGGTGTGTGTGTGGAGGGGCGGGATGAGTTTTTTAAAACTTCCCTACCGTCTCGACCGATTTTTAACATCGTATACCATAGCTTTAACATGGAGAAGATACCTTTTATCGCATGTAGTTAGGACACAGTATTACAGTGATAACAGGAGATTACAGGAACAGAGGCTAGAATAAAGTTATTGTCCAGATAAAGTTACACAGTTCGCAGGGTTTATGTGTGGCAGAATCAGATTTCCCATCATTCTCTGTGGCAGCACATGACTGAGTTTGAGGCCTCTCTGTGTGCAGTCGAGCTCTCCTTCCATGAAATGCGAAATACCTCTAGTTTAGTTTTCTTCCAATTGCGCTCCGTTTTTCTGGCTGCTCTCTTTAGGCCCCGAGTGTACTCGTTGTACCAGGTGATTTATGAGGAAAGACAGACGTCAGGCTCTCTGTTCTCTGTGTGTGTGTGTGTGTTGCTCCAGGTGATGTACAAGGACAGACAGACGTCAGACTCTCTCTTCTCTACGCTGCCCGAGACGCCGGAGATGCAGTTCGCCAGAGAGATCACAGAGACCATCAGCGAGGTGAAGCAGACGAGATGAAGGATCAGAGCACGTTACACTGAGCGGTGAAGTGTGTGACGTCTGTGTGTGTGTGTGTGCAGAATAAGTACCGGGAGCAGAGCCGGAAGAGCATCAGCTGCTGCGTTTACTCTCAGCTTCCTGAAACTGCAGAGACTCAATTCAGCAGGAGCATCTCTGAGCTGCAGAGTCAGGTATACCACCATCACCATCAGGGTTGGGGATCGTTTGAATTTGAACGATTCTGATTCCGATTCCGATTCCTTGTTTCGATTCCGGTTCCTAATGATTCTCGATTTCGATTCTTTTAAGACGCAGGGTCAAAAAAGTTTAGCTAACCTTGCTAACCAACAGTCTTTCTGAAGGAAATACTCATTTTGTCACAAATTTTGCATTTTGCCGAGATTTCGTTAATTTTTAGAATAGTGAAGCCACACTTTGGACCGCCGACGTCAGCTACTCATGTTCGACTCGCGCGGTTATGCCAACACTTCCGGTAGACGCTTCTTCGTTGGTGTTGTTCAGCGGTTTCTTCTTCCGCTCGGCGGACTGTGAATATCGAAACTAGGAATCGAAATTTGAACTTTTGAACGATTCCGGGAAAAAAACGAAAAGTCAGTCCCATTTCCAATCGATACTCGATTCTCGATACCCAAACCTAATCACCATCATCGTCATCATCAGGAGGAGGAGGATGATATGGTGTGTGTGTGTGTGTGTGTGTGTGCAGGTGAAGTATAAGGCTGACGCTCAGCAGCAGATGAGCAGATCTCTGTACCATCAGCTCGCAGAAACTCCAGAAACTCGACACGCTCGAGACGCCGCTCAGATCCAGAGCCAGGTGACGTGCTCTTCCTCATCTTCATCATCTTACCGTGTTCTGCTTTTCCTCACACAGTGTGGCTGTGGCCCAATCAGAGGCCGAGTTATAATCCAAGGGTTAAAGCATGGATCTGAGTTATGGATCTGACACATGTATTCCTGCTCTTCACGGCTACATTATGTGATCACGTGACTCGTCTTGTGATCATGTGACTGTGTTTGTTGTGTGATCAGCTGCAGTACCAGCAGGGCCGGGCGTCAGTGACGGGCAGTAATCTGTTCTCCCTGATGGCAGAGACGCCGCAGAATGAGTTCGTGAAGCAGCAGATGGAGCTGCAGAGTGAGGTATGACCTCTGTGACCTCTGTAGATTCAGTCTTTACACAGAAACAGACACTCAGAATGTTGTGTCTGGGGTATCTTTCACTCTTCATGTGTGTTTCAGCTGAAGTATAAAGCTGACCTGAAGGAAAACTCCAGTAATCTGTACTCGCTGATGCCGGAGACGCTGGAGACACAGTTCAGCAAACACACCGCAGACCTACAGAGCAACGTACGACACACACACACACACACACACAGTCCAACAATACGAGATTTAGTTACAGAGCCACGTACGACACACTCCAACAATACAGTCTTACAGTCAGTTCCTCTAGTCAACATCAAGATACGCATGACTGATCCGCTGTGTGTGTGTGTGTGTGTGTGTGCAGGTGAAGTATAAGGCTGACGCTCAGCAGCAGATGAGCAGATCTCTGTACCATCAGCTCGCAGAAACTCCAGAAACTCGACACGCTCGAGACGCCGCTCAGATCCAGAGCCAGGTGACGTGCTCTTCCTCATCTTCATCATCTTACCGTGTTCTGCTTTTCCTCACATGCGTGTGGCTGTGGCCCAATCAGAGGCCGAGTTATAATCCAAGGGTTAAAGCATGGATCTGAGTTATGGATCTGACACATGTATTCCTGCTCTTCACGGCTACATTATGTGATCACGTGACTCGTCTTGTGATCATGTGACTGTGTTTGTTGTGTGATCAGCTGCAGTACCAGCAGGGCCGGGCGTCAGTGACGGGCAGTAATCTGTTCTCCCTGATGGCAGAGACGCCGCAGAATGAGTTCGTGAAGCAGCAGATGGAGCTGCAGAGTGAGGTATGACCTCTGTGACCTCTGTAGATTCAGTCTTTACACAGAAACAGACACTCAGAATGTTGTGTCTGGGGTATCTTTCACTCTTCATGTGTGTTTCAGCTGAAGTATAAAGCTGACCTGAAGGAAAACTCCAGTAATCTGTACTCGCTGATGCCGGAGACGCTGGAGACACAGTTCAGCAAACACACCGCAGACCTACAGAGCAACGTACGACACACACACACACACACACACAGTCCAACAATACGAGATTTAGTTACAGAGCCACGTACGACACACTCCAACAATACAGTCTTACAGTCAGTTCCTCTAGTCAACATCAAGATACGCATGACTGATCCGCTGTGTGTGTGTGTGTGTGTGTGTGCAGGTGAAGTATAAGGCTGACGCTCAGCAGCAGATGAGCAGATCTCTGTACCATCAGCTCGCAGAAACTCCAGAAACTCGACACGCTCGAGACGCCGCTCAGATCCAGAGCCAGGTGACGTGCTCTTCCTCATCTTCATCATCTTACCGTGTTCTGCTTTTCCTCACATGCGTGTGGCTGTGGCCCAATCAGAGGCCGAGTTATAATCCAAGGGTTAAAGCATGGATCTGAGTTATGGATCTGACACATGTATTCCTGCTCTTCACGGCTACATTATGTGATCACGTGACTCGTCTTGTGATCATGTGACTGTGTTTGTTGTGTGATCAGCTGCAGTACCAGCAGGGCCGGGCGTCAGTGACGGGCAGTAATCTGTTCTCCCTGATGGCAGAGACGCCGCAGAATGAGTTCGTGAAGCAGCAGATGGAGCTGCAGAGTGAGGTATGACCTCTGTGACCTCTGTAGATTCAGTCTTTACACAGAAACAGACACTCAGAATGTTGTGTCTGGGGTATCTTTCACTCTTCATGTGTGTTTCAGCTGAAGTATAAAGCTGACCTGAAGGAAAACTCCAGTAATCTGTACTCGCTGATGCCGGAGACGCTGGAGACACAGTTCAGCAAACACACCGCAGACCTACAGAGCAACGTACGACACACACACACACACACACACAGTCCAACAATACGAGATTTAGTTACAGAGCCACGTACGACACACTCCAACAATACAGTCTTACAGTCAGTTCCTCTAGTCAACATCAAGATACGCATGACTGATCCGCTGTGTGTGTGTGTGTGTGTGTGTGCAGGTGAAGTATAAGGCTGACGCTCAGCAGCAGATGAGCAGATCTCTGTACCATCAGCTCGCAGAAACTCCAGAAACTCGACACGCTCGAGACGCCGCTCAGATCCAGAGCCAGGTGACGTGCTCTTCCTCATCTTCATCATCTTACCGTGTTCTGCTTTTCCTCACATGCGTGTGGCTGTGGCCCAATCAGAGGCCGAGTTATAATCCAAGGGTTAAAGCATGGATCTGAGTTATGGATCTGACACATGTATTCCTGCTCTTCACGGCTACATTATGTGATCACGTGACTCGTCTTGTGATCATGTGACTGTGTTTGTTGTGTGATCAGCTGCAGTACCAGCAGGGCCGGGCGTCAGTGACGGGCAGTAATCTGTTCTCCCTGATGGCAGAGACGCCGCAGAATGAGTTCGTGAAGCAGCAGATGGAGCTGCAGAGTGAGGTATGACCTCTGTGACCTCTGTAGATTCAGTCTTTACACAGAAACAGACACTCAGAATGTTGTGTCTGGGGTATCTTTCACTCTTCATGTGTGTTTCAGCTGAAGTATAAAGCTGACCTGAAGGAAAACTCCAGTAATCTGTACTCGCTGATGCCGGAGACGCTGGAGACACAGTTCAGCAAACACACCGCAGACCTACAGAGCAACGTACGACACACACACACACACACACACAGTCCAACAATACGAGATTTAGTTACAGAGCCACGTACGACACACTCCAACAATACAGTCTTACAGTCAGTTCCTCTAGTCAACATCAAGATACGCATGACTGATCCGCTGTGTGTGTGTGTGTGTGTGTGTGCAGGTGAAGTATAAGGCTGACGCTCAGCAGCAGATGAGCAGATCTCTGTACCATCAGCTCGCAGAAACTCCAGAAACTCGACACGCTCGAGACGCCGCTCAGATCCAGAGCCAGGTGACGTGCTCTTCCTCATCTTCATCATCATCAGATCTGAGCACAGCTCTTCCTCACACGCGTGTGGCTGTACACTCTTAGAAAAAAGGGTTCTATATCTGTAGCATAGGGTTCTTTACTCAACTCCAAAGGACATTTAATGCTAAAAAAGGTTCAATAATGACAAGAAAGAACATTTTTGGCACAAAGGTTCTTTAAAGGCTATAGGCTTTATGTCGAGCGTCACGTGACCAAACCGGAAAACAGGTCTCATCATCGCATCCACTTGTCAGAGTGTTAACGGCCGTAAGAACTGACTACGATATCTATGGATTTTTAAGGTAATCAGCTAACCCAGCCTTTCTCAAAGTGGGTGCCGCGGCACACTGGGGTGCCCCCTAGCTGTGTCAGGGGTGCCGCCAAAAAATTATGTAGGCTAAAAAAAATGTGAAAAAAAAAAACAGCTGACATTTCATATATAAATATATTTGAATTTACATATTTACATTCTTCTTTTTAAACATATGAACATATTAATAAAATTGTAAATTCATTTTAGATAAATATATAAAATTAATCATAAAAAAAATCCGTCTCACAAGACCGAAGCAAGACGCACACAACTTGACGCAAGTGACCCAATCCATAGCAACGCGTTATAGCAACACCTCAGACTGACAGAAACGTAAAAATAAACGTGAATTTAGGCCACTTTAGTTACAGCAATATGGATCGTTTTTTGAAAAGAAAATCCCCATAAGAGCCGGGGATTTTTATTTTATTTTATCTGCATCCTGCACTTCATTTGAGTTCTCCTGGTCTGGATTTGTTATTGGGTTCTTGTATTGGGCGGTCCACCTCTTACGGTTTTATGGCATTTGTGTCTCTGATTAATTATTTTGTGAATTACTTTGCAAACCTGTGTTTTTAAAGGTGCTATAACGTTTTTATTATTATTGTTATTTACAGTTCATATTATGCTCTGTTCATTACTGTTCTGTCTAACTAAGACATTTGCATTTAAATTTGGGTTATGCAGTGTTTTTAAATTATATTTTACACTGGGGTACCTTGAGATTTTATGCACTTTTGAAAGGTGCCCTGACTGAAAAAAGTTTGAGAAAGGCTGAGCTAACCTACCGAGTTCACTTTGTTATTGGTGTTTTATTTCATTTAAATATTTAAACGTTACTGTGAAGAAGAAAAAATATAAAACGTTTAACTATCAATCTGCACATGTGAGGGACATTGGTTATGCAAATCTTTGCTCACTCCTTTTAAGTTATCTTGAGTAAAACCGCAAAAAAATCACGAAGCACATACAAAAGACCTGTTTTACAGAATGCGGAAGTATTCTTCATTCATTCATATATTACAATATTCTGCAACATTTTGTAGTTGTTATTAAATTATTGTTTATTAAACTGTTGTAGTAACTTAATATCACATTTTAGTCATGCAGATTTTTGGAGGAGAAAAACTGAAATGGCACTCTTCGTGTGATATTGATTACCACCATATCTTGAATTTTGTGCTCATTCACATGGAATGCATTTTAGGGGTTCCAAATACGTAGCGCTTTAGAACCTTTTAAGGTTCTATATAGAACCTTTTCTTCTAAGAGTGTGGCGTGAGCTTCTTCTCCACTTCTTCATCAGGTGGCGTATAAAGGCATCAGAAAGGGCGATTTCTCGGGCTCCTCGTTCACTGCGGTCCCAGACTCGGCGGAGATGAAGTGTGTCCAGCAGATCTCACACACACTCAGTGAGGTGAAGCTCCATCTCAGATCTCACACACACTCAGATCTCACACACACTCAGATCTCACACACACACTCTGTGTGTTTCAGAGCGAGTACCGTGAGGAGGGCAGGAGGAGTCTCTCGTCCAGTGTTTACTCTCAGCTGTCCGAGACTCCAGAGACGCAGTTCGTCAGATCCGTGTCAGATCTGCAGAGCGAGGCGAGGAGAAACACCTCAGCCTTTCAAAACCACACTCACTCATTTCTGCCATTGTCAAGCTTGATAAAAAAACAAATATTTATAATTTTTTTTAAATCAATCAATTAAATAAAATAAAATTTTAATTTCAATGAAAATGCAAAATTTAAATGAAATAAAACTAAATAAATACGAACAAATTCATACTTTAAATAATTAAATAAATAAAATAATAACTAAATACATCGTAAACATGTCAAAGTAAAATAAATAATAATAATTTTAAAATTGAATCTAAATTAATTAAATATAAACCTGTAAAATTAAAGGGTTAGTTCACCCAAAAATGAAAGTTCTGTCAGTATTTACTCACCCTCGTGTTGTTCCAAACCTCTATGTGTTTATTTGTTCTGCAGTCAATGAGGAATGAGATCTGTTTGATTAAAACATTCTTCCAAATATCTTCCTTTGTGTTCAGCAGAACAAATAAACACATAGAGGTTTGGAACAACATAAGGGTGAGTAAATACTGACAGAATTTTCATTTTTGGGTGAACTAACCCTTTAAACTAAAAACAAAATAAAACCCGTATTTAACTTTCACATGTTCTCCAGTTAATGGTCACATAAAAAAATGTGACCATTAACTGGAGAACATGTGAAAGTTAACACGTTAATATCAACTCAAAATCTCAGTACGGCTTGGACTGATTAAGAGAGTGTGTGTGTGTGTGTGTTTCCTTTAGGTGAAATATAAGCAGCAGGTGACCGACTCGCTGTACGCCACGCTGCCCGAGACGCTGGACACGCAACACGCTAAACACGCCACTGACATCATCAGTGAGGTAGTGTGACGCTGCAAACACGCGTGTGAAACTCGCTGTACAAACACTAGAAGAGCTGGTCGTTTGTGTTCAGGTGAAGTACCGGGAGGACGGCAGAGGGGGTTTATCGAGTCCACTCTTCACTCGCCTGACGCAGACGCTGCAGACGCAGACGGTTCGAGACATCGCAGACGCGCAGAGCCAGGTGACGTCAAGCGCACTCAATACACTATAGTGCCTGAACTCAATGCAAATCATTGAGTTCAGGTGTTTCAATCACTTCCATGGTCAGTGGCCATAGTTGTATAAGATCAAGCACTAGGCATGCAGACACTTCTACAAATCCTGACTGCATTGTGCCAAGTGGGGGGGGTTATGTTGACTATGATGTGATTTGAACGTTGATTATGATGTGTGAATGTGTGTGTTCTGCAGGTCAAATATAAGCAGAAGGACGATCAGCCCAGTCTTTATTCACTCCTACCTCAGACCGCAGACACACTGTTAGCCAGTCACATGACCGACATCCAGAGCCAGGTAACACTCTTGAACATAGGGCTATGACATCACTATTACATCACCATAGCATCACTATGTCCACATCCACACCAAGCCAGAGCACCCCAGTATACAATAATAATAGGCTCAGTTGCTTCTTCTTTTTTCTTCTTTTTTTTTTACCAAGGACTTTATTGAATAATATAAATGGCCTGGCACAAATTATGGAATGTCTTAAAGGAGAACTCCGGCGCAAAATGAACCTTTGGTCTAATTACACATTGTTACCTAGTCAACCGTTATCTGAGATTTGTTTTCATGATTGCAGAATGTCAATAGTTTTATCTAAAACAGTTTAGCCTATAACGCTAGTATAACGCTAGTATATAGGGCATAGAGTAATGACAAATAAAAATCGCTTGTTATTACCACTAACAAGGCTCACAGTAAATAGCCCCACAGTAACACGACAGCATAATAAGGATCCCTACATTCAAACCGAAGCATTGAGAACTTTGTCAGTGTCCATACAGCTTAATAAGAAGATATTTTATACACACAGTCAACTTCGCGAATACAGGAAGAAGCCATCTTTGAAAAATAGTCTCTACCAGTCGATCTACGAACTTCGATCCAAGTCCTCTGAACTGAGCAGAATCTCATATGGTCCGTTGTTTTCGGAAGAAACACAAACACAAACCGTTTTCTTCTCTTCAATATGTACATGTTGCCTACTGTTCGCGCTCACCGTATCACCTTATTCACATCTCACCAGCGCACTCGGATCGGCGTTCTTAGATCGACTGGTAGAGACTATTTTTCAAAGATGGCTTCTTCCTGTATTCGCGAAGTTGACTGTGTGTATAAAATATCTTCTTATTAAACTGTATGGACACTGACAAAGTTCTCAATGCTTCGGTTTGAATGTAGGGACTCTTATTATATTACTGTGGGGCTATTTTGAGCCTTGTTAGTGGTAATAACAAGCGATTTTTATTTGTCATTACTCTATGCCCTAAATACTAGCGTTATACTAGCGTTATAGGCTAAACTGTTTTAGATAAAACTATTTACATTCAGCAATCATGAAAACAAATCTCTAATAACGGTTGACTAGGTAACAATGTGTAATTAAACCAAAGGTTCATTTTGCGCCGGAGTTCTCCTTTAATCAGACCACAGACCAGCATCATAGCATAAAAAAATAAAATATAAATAACTAAAAAAAATGTATTTTTTTTTTACGTGTACAGCGTCTCCGCGTTTAGATTCAAAACCTGCATTTTCTTCTCATATTGTTGTCATTCTTTCTTTTGAGTTGGATTGACACTTGATGCAGTTGTTTTGCCCACAGGTCACATGACTGAAATGATGAATCGCTAATATTTTTCCCTAAAGTGCAGCTGATGATGTTTGTGCTTGTGTTTTCAGCTTCAGTACCAGCACGACGGGAAGAAGGAGTCCGAGAGTAACTTATACAGCCTGATGCCACACACGCTGGAGACCGAACACGCTAAACACGCCGGCCAGCTGCAGAGTCACGTATGTGTCGGCAGCAGATCACCTGATCAGATCATGAGCACACGTGTGTCCCTGAACATGTGATGAGGAAGCGTGTGTGTGTGTGCAGGTGAAATATAAAGAGCAGAGCCGAACGGATGCGTGTCTTTACGCTCTTCTGCCCGAGACTCAAGACACGCGACACGCTAAACACGCGTCAGAGCTGCGCAGTGAGGTTTGTACCGCATGGGTCACGTGTCACACACACACACACACACGTGATCATGAACATCTGTGTTTCTCTCAGCTGAAGTACAGAGAGGACGGGAAGAAGGATCAGGCCTCATCGCTGTTCTCTCAGACGATCGACACTGCAGAGACTCGACGGCTCCGAGAGATCAGCGCACTGCAGAGTCAGGTGTGTGTGTGTGTGTGTGTGCAGGCGCTGGTCCTTCATCAGATCTGGAGTCCTTCCAGTTTCTCCAGATATTCTAGGTATTATCAGAGAATGTCTAATTGAAGAGAATCGGCACTGGCTGGTTACTTCCGGGTTGTGGTCTGGCTGCAGTAACGCGTCTCTGTCCATGCGGGGGCGCTCGCGGTCGAGTGCAGAATGAATGGGAGTCAATGGGGTTTCACCCCCAGAAATCCACTTTTCTCAGGATGTAATTTTTTGTCAAGTAATTTGAAAGTTGCATTCAAAAGGGAGGGCTAAGAAAATACACTCAGCTGAAAATTGCATTTTTAAGTTCACTTATCTGTTCTAAAAATGTGATGACGTCACACAATAGCAGAATGCTAGCGTGTCCCGGCCAACGACAGCCTAACCTGTAAGAAATCAAAAGGACATAAGTACTCGTTCATTCCACTTTTGGCCTATAATCTATATTGAACTTGCCGAATCAACAATAAAATCTATTTTTATTTAACAACAAGCAGCTGAAAGAGACACATTTAGCCGTTTAGCCCCATAGACTCCCATTCATTCTGCACTCGCTCATGATCACCCCCAGTGGAATTCTAATGGAACTGCAACCAGGATGATCCACAACAGGGTTAATAGGGAGTGCCAAGCTCTCCGTTAGACGGGCTCTGGTATTATCAGCCGGCCGGAGTTTAGAGATCGCAATAGACGTAAAGGACTATAATGCGTTAAGAGCTCGCTCAAGTACTGGAGCTAAACCATTTAGTGTGACATGTTAGAGTGTGTGTGTGTGTGTGTGTGTTTCAGGTTCAGTATAAGGCTGAAGGACAGAAGCTCAAGAGCTCCAGTCTTTATTCTCAGATGCCAGAGACCCCAGAGACGCAGTTCGTGAAGACGGTCACTGAACTCCAGAGCGACGTGAGTGTCTGAGTGTGTGTGTGTGTGTGTGTGTGCGTGTGCGCTGACCAGTGGTGGAGGAAGTACTGAATCTCAGTACTTAAGTAAAAGTACAAATAACCAGATAAATATTTACTTTAGTGAAAGTAGAAGTAACACAATGACAACCATACTTAAGTAAAAAGTAAAAAGTACCTGATTTTAAATGTACTTTAAGTATTAAAAGTAAAAGTACTTGCATAACAATTGATTCTCTTAATGACTATTTTCTATTCATTTAATTCTAATTCATTCAACCTAATACTCCTATAATAATGTTCAATAATGATGGGAAAAAAAAGTCATAATTTCTGAAACAAGCTTGCAATTAGGCAATATAAACATGCTTATCCTTACTAACTTATGTTAATAACTATGCGATTTATTTATGGTGTAATTCTGAACCTCTTGGCTTGCCATAATCCTAACCAAACGTATATGATATTACACACGGTGTGTTTCCTATGCACGTAAAAACACATTTTCGGGTATAAATTGTACGATAAACACACTGCGTGCGAGACGCATTTAGTTGATGTATCTATGGCAACCAAACGTCACTGGTGAGACAAACGTGCAACGAACGGACGGTCAGATTACGGTTTGGCAGGGGAAAAACTGATCAGAAAATGTAACAGAAGTTGTAGAAATGTAGTGGAGTAGAAAGTAAAATAATAACTTTAAAATGTAGCGAAGTAAAAGTAAAAAGTAGGCACTATTTATTCTATTTAAGTAAAGTGAAGATACGTGAAAAATGTACTTCAGTAAAGTAACAAAGTATTTGTACTTCGTTACATTCCACCACTGGCGCTGACGTCACACGACCTGATTGCGTGTGTGTGTGTGTGTGTGTGTGTGTGCAGGTGAAGTATAAGGCTGACGCTCAGCAGCAGATGAGCAGATCTCTGTACCATCAGCTCGCAGAAACTCCAGAAACTCGACACGCTCGAGACGCCGCTCAGATCCAGAGCCAGGTGACGTGCTCTTCCTCATCTTCATCATCAATCTAATCAAACACACACAACAGCAAACATACACAAATACACACTGCCGTACAAAAGTTTTGGATGAGGAGAGAGACTTCCCGATCCCCAAACGTCTGACTGGTAGTGTAGTTGAAAGCAGTCGGCAGTTTTTTGTATCTACAGCGCAAACACACACAGAGGTCAGAGGTGAGCACGAGTGATGTGTGTGTGTTCCAGCTGAAGTATAAGGAGAAGGACAACTCGTCGTCTCTTTTCTCTCTCCTGCCGGAGACTCCAGAGACGCGGGCGGCCAGACAGCAGACGCAGGCCTGCAGCAAGGTGTGGCTCATCTTACCCCCGCACTCCTTCAGTCATGTGACCGTGGGTCAGAGGGTTATCAGCAGGTTATTTTCACACACAGGTCCGATATAAAGAGGACGGGAAGAGGGAGGGATCGCCGTGTCTGTACTCACTGATGCCCGAGACGCTGGAGACACAGTTCGCCAAACAGCAGAGTGAACTACAGAGCCAGGTAACGATCACACTTGTTTGTGTGTGTGTGTGTGTGTGTGTGTTGTAGAATCAGTACCGCAGAGAGACTCTCAGGAGGATCTGTCTCAGTTGCTGTGTGTGAGATGATGTTGATGTGTGTGTGTCATGTTAAAGGGTTAGTTCACCCAAAAATGAAAATTCTGTCAGTATTTCCTCACCCTCATGTTGTTCCAACCCCGTAAGACCTTCGTTCATCTTCGAAACTCAAATTAAGATATTTAAGATATTAAGATCGCTCCTGCATACTAGTCCATAGGCTTCTTGAGGGAAAAAGTCATTAAAGACATCGTTAAAATAGTCCAAGTGACTATTTTTAGTTTATCAAACGACGAGAACACTTTTGTAACAAAAAAACAAAAATAAAGACTTTATTTCAACTATTTGTTTTTTTCTCCCTCTGCGCGAGTCAGGTTACTAGTTTAATAGCGTAAGCTTCTGTTATTGTACGTCACACGCATCACACACATGACCAGCGTCGGCCAATAGTGAGCCTTCGTGTGACGTAGCTTTACGCAATCACACTACGTTAACTGACTACAGGCCCGTAGCGAATTGAAATTGAAATAAAGTCGTTATTTTTGTTTGTTTTGGCGCACAAAAAGTGTTCTCGTCGTTTGATAAAGTTAAGATTGAGCCACTTTAGTCACTTGGACTATTTTAACGATGTCTTTAATGACTTTTCGAGTCATTCCCTCAAGAAGCCTATGGACTAGTATGCAGGAGCGATCTTAATATCTTAAATATCTTAATTTGTGTTGCGAAGATGAACGAAGGTCTTACGGGGTTGGAACAACATGAGGGTGAGTAAATACTGACAGAATTTTCATTTTTGGGTGAACTAACCCTTTAATGATGATGTGTGTGTGTGTGTGATGATGATGTGTGTGTGTGTTGTAGAATCAGTACCGCAGAGAGACTCAGGAGGATCTGTCTCAGTGTGTGTACTCTCAGCTGCCCGAGACGCTACACACACAGTTTGTGAAGGAGCTGACGCCGCTCATCAGTGAGGTGATACACTCTTCCTCATCCTCTTCCTCATCTTCATACAGTAATGCTCATACATGTGGAGATGAAGAGTGTGTGTGCGTCTCAGACGCGTCTGTATCTCCAGCAGCTGATAGTGAGGCTATTGTTACACACTCATGAGTGACGCAGAAACGCACACAGTGTTCATGACTGACAATCACTACAGTTTCTACACAGCCGATCGCTTCACACACACTGCAAACTGGAACCAATGACGCGAACTTCATCGGATACGAGACGAGTTCACCGAAGACAATAGAGTCTAATGCTACGTTCACACCGTCAAATTCGCGTCTACCGCGCCTAGTTTGACCACTTTGAATCCATTCGCGCGTGAAGGGTAAAATAAAAAGTTTGAAGCGAAATTTACGCGTGTCTCGCGCGTCAAAACCGAAACCCGTTGACGGCCATCATTGTTTATGTTGATCAAGCATTCATCGAAAGAGTCACCGCTCTGTATTTGCTCTGGAGAGCTAGAACAGCGGCGTGGGGATCATCGTCGCCGTATTTGTGTCGTCCGGACCTTTCGGAGGCGAACCGTTTGGCGTGTTTCACCGTTTGCTCGCTCCAGGAGCTGCGCTGGATGACGGCCGCTGTCGGCGGTACTTCCGCCTGTGCCACATCCAGTTTGATGACCTGTTGTCCCGCATCGGAGCGAGGATTACCCTCGCCCTCATCCACCTAATCTTAGCTGTCATTTATTTTAGTTTTGATGATAAATAGAGCCAGCCTTCAGAAGTTATTAACCTGTCCTGTGATTTTTTTCTCTCTCACGTCCAGACACGAACTTATGCACATGTATGTTGATTGTCTTTACATCATAATACTATTTCATATAATCTTGATATGGAATGAATAACATTCAATACAAAACGAACATGTCTCGTTTATAGAAATAATGTTTTAAGTGATCAAATATTTGCTTTGCATAATCCCACCATGCATTTAGTCATATTACAAAACAATTTATTGAAGCATCCAGACACTTCACCACGTGAGCAAGAAGCTAGGCTCCTGATTGGTTAACGCGGTGCGAATTCACGCCAAAGTTCAGATTTTTCAACTCGGATGGCAGACGCGAATTCGCGTCAACCGCGTGAATGCACAAATAGCATTAACTAAATCATTCGTGCTTAACGCGCCAGACGCTCAATTCGCGCGAACGAGGCGTATTCGCGTCTTCCGCTCCACGCCTCATTCGCGCCGCAAGAATTTTTCACGCACGTAACGCATCTTTGCATTGACTCAACATTGAAATCATTCGCGCCTGACGCGCTATTCCCATTAGAGTTCAGTTTGAGCTCGTTCTCATCCAACAGCGTCAGTGCAGTGAAATCAGTGTGTTATTGCCGGATATTAACTCAGCTTCATTGATGTTTCAGAGGAAATACAGGGAGTCGGCTCAGAGGGAGAGCAGCTCGTCTCTGTATCACACACTCCCTGAAACCAAAGACACGCAACACGCCAGAGACGCCACCGAGATCCAGAGCGAGGTGTTCATGAGCTTCACACACACACACACACACGCGCACGCACACACACTCATCTGTGTTTCTGCTCTACAGGTCCGATATAAAGAAGGGAAGAAGCTCCAGTCGTCCAGCGTTTACTCTCAGCTCCCGCAGACGCCACAGACACAGTTCGCCGCTAAAGTCTCCGAGCTGCAGAGCGAAGTACGACACACACACACACGTCACACACTTTATTAATAAAATATAGATTACAAATATAGTTGCGACAGTTATTCAGTGCAGAACGAGTGAATTCTCTTTTTGTTGTTTGATGAGTGTTATTATAGAGCAGGAATATTAGTGCTGTCCCTTTAAGAGCAGAATCTCTCACGCTTCAATGGTTTAATCTTCATTTAAAAAGTGCTCACAAAGGAATCGATGAGAGGAATCGAATTTTAATTTTATAACAAGTATCCGATCCCGACCCTGTGTTTGATCGGCACGAGAGAATCCCTAAACCTCCGTCCATCTGTGTCCCAGAACCGCTACCGAGAGGAGGGCCGGAGGAGCGCCTGCGTCTGCCTTTACTCTCAGCTGCCCGAGACCACACACACACAGCTCGCGCGCACGCTGACCGACCTACAGAGCCAGGTGAGCAGACACACACTCACTGCGCTGGACCAGGGCCAGGTCTGGGCTAACCTGGGCCAAAGTCACCTTTAACCCCGGATCAAAGTCACCTTTAACCTCGGGCCAAGGTCACCTTTAACCCCGGATCAAAGTCACCTTTAACCCCAGATCACAGTCACCTATAACCCCGGATCAAAGTCACCTTTAACCCCGGATCAAAGTCACCTTTAACCCCGGATAAAAGTCACCTTTAACCTCGGGCCAAGTTCACCTTTAACCTCGGCCAAGGTCACCTTTAACCCTGGATCAAAGTCACCTTTAACCTCGGGCCAAGGTCACCTTTAACCCCGGATCAAAGTCACCTTTAACCCCGGATCAAAGTCACCTATAACCCCGGATAAAAGTCACCTTTAAACCTCGGCCAAGTTCACCTTTAACCTCGGCCAAGGTCACCTTTAACCCCGGATCAAAGTCACCTTTAACCCCGGATCAAAGTCACCTATAACCCCGGATAAAAGTCACCTTTAACCTCGGCCAAGTTCACCTTTAACCTCGGCCAAGGTCACCTTTAACCCCGGATCAAAGTCACCTTTAACCCCGGATCAAAGTCACCTATAACCCCGGATAAAAGTCACCTTTAACCTCGGGCCAAGTTCACCTTTAACCTCGGGCCAAGGTCACCTTTAACCCCAGATCAAAGTCACCTTTAACCCTGGATCAAAGTCACCTTTAACCTTGGGCCAAGGTCACCTTTAACCCAGGATCAAAATCACCTTTAACCTCGGGCCAAGGTCACCTTTAACCCCGGATCAAAGTCACCTTTAACCTTAGGCCAAGGTCACCTTTAACCCCTGATCAAAGTCACCTTTAACCCCGGATCAAAGTCACCTTTAACCCCGGATCAAAGTCACCTTTAACCCCGGATCAAAATCACCTTTAACTCTGGATCAAAGTCACCTTTAACCTCGGGCCAAGGTCACCTTTAACCCCGGATCAAAGTCACCTTTAACCTCGGGCCAAGGTCACCTTTAACCCCTGCTTCAGTTATAAGACACTTTAAAGACACTTTTTGTCTTCCTCAATACTGTCTTAATCTCCAGCAAATACTGATTGGTATTACTTTGCTGTTAATTACTCTCTGCACATACTGTGTTTAATTCAGTTAACTTGTAATGATTGACAGCTAGGATTAGGATCTGGATTAAATATAAGTAAAAATGAATTATTCATGTTTTATCAATTGATTTATTCCTTTATTTATTGTTCTATTAATGCATTTATATCTTTGTCTATGTTTTTTTTTTTTTTTAATGTTTGCAGGTTTGGGGCTCAGTACAATGAGACCTCATTACCCATGATTCACCAGTGTGATTGTGTTTTTAGAGCAAGTATAAAGAGGCCGGGAAGAAGCAGGCGTCCAGCGCTCTGTATTCACTGCTGCCCGAGACTCTGGAGACGCAACACGCCAGAGACGCCACCGACCTCCTGAGCCAGGTACTGCGCTCACATGAGCCGTGTGTCAGCCGCGTGTGTGTGAGCCGTGTGTCAAACATTCGCTTTCATTTCAGAGGAAATACAAGGAGGAGGCCAAGAAAGAAGCTTCTGTGAGTCTGTACTCTCTTCTGCCTGAGACGCCTGAGACTAAACACGCCAGACAGGCCTCTGAACTACTGAGCGAGGTGAGTGGGATTCACAGTACACACACACACACAAACTCATTCTCTCACACACACTCTCTCACTCTCTCTCTCTCTCTCACACACACACACACACACACACACTCAAAGAAGTTAATCATTTTGTCAATTTATATTAGGGCTGTGCAAAAGTTAATTGCGATTAATCGCATCCAAAATAAAAGTCTGTGTTTACATAGTATATTTGTGTGTGCTGTATATAATTATTTTAATTTTAATTATAAATTATTTATAATTATTTATATAAATAGACACACATGCATGTATATGTTTAAGAAAATGTGTTATTCCTATATAAAATATTTATATTTATATAATATAGATTATGTATTTATATATATATACAGAATTCAAGCGCAAATAATTCTTAAATATATACATGCATGCATAGGTATTTATATATACAAAATAATTATATACAGCACACTCAAATATATTATGTAAACACAGACTTTTATTTTGGATGCGATTAATCGCAATTAACTTTTGCACAGCCCTAATATATATATATATATATATATATATACATAGCCGTTCTGTCATGGTCCAGCTCAGTTCAGTTCTCATATAATACTGTCAATGCAGGAGATCAATAATACTGATGAATATTAAAGACAAAAGCCAAAACTCACTTCTCCTCTGGCCAACGAACCAACAGTGTATGATTATGATTATGATTCAGGCAGAATTATATAATATATTATCCAGTTCCATCTGGTTGAAGATCGAGACGAGTCTGTTGAGGATGAGTCGTGATCTCTGCTGGCACTTCAGGGATGCGTTGCGTCCTCCATCCGGATCCGGCCTGGGCCCGGCGGACATCAGGAAACCTCGGGATAAAGACTCTGTGAATTGTCTCATATTTTGACTCTGATTGTTTCCTCTCAGCATAAGTACAAGCAGGAGATCTCCAGCAGTCTGTACTCTCAGCTGCCGCAAACACAGGAGACGCAGTTCGCCAAACAGATGGCGGATCTCCAGAGTGACGTACGTATGTGTGTGTGTGTGTGTGTGTGTGCATGTGTGTGTGATGATGATGATGTGTGTGTGTGTTGTAGAATCAGTACCGCAGAGAGACTCAGGAGGATCTGTCTCAGTGTGTGTACTCTCAGCTGCCCGAGACGCTACACACACAGTTTGTGAAGGAGCTGGCGCCGCTCATCAGTGAGGTGATACACTCTTCCTCATCATCATTCTCATCATCTTCTTCATCCTCATCCTCTTATATTCTTGATTGTAGAACAAATATAAGGCTGATGGAAAAAAGGAGATGCAGAACTGCCTTTATTCCCGTCTGCCTCAAACCAGTGAGACACAACTCGCCCGCGAGCTCACACAGCTCTACAGTCAGGTACACACACACACACACACACACACACACACACACACACAGCTCTACAGTCAGGTACACACACACACACACAGCTCTACAGTCAGGTACACACACACACACACAGCTCTACAGTCAGGTACACACACACACACACAGCTCTACAGTCAGGTACACACACACACACAGCTCTACAGTCAGGTACACACACACACACACACAGCTCTACAATCAGGTACACACACACACACACACACAGCTCTACAGTCAGGTACACACACACACACACAGCTCTACAGTCAGGTACACACACACACACACACACACAGCTCTACAATCAGGTACACACACACACACACACACAGCTCTACAGTCAGGTACACACACACACACAGCTCTACAGTCAGGTACACACACACACACACACACAGCTCTACAGTCAGGTACACACACACACACAGCTCTACAGTCAGGTACACACACACACACACAGCTCTACAGTCAGGTACACACACACACACAGCTCTACAGTCAGGTACACACACACACACACAGCTCTACAGTCAGGTACACACACACACACACACACAGCTCTACAGTCAGGTACACACACACACACAGCTCTACAGTCAGGTACACACACACACACACAGCTCTACAGTCAGGTACACACACACACACACACACAGCTCTACAGTCAGGTACACACACACACACAGCTCTACAGTCAGGTACACACACACACACACAGCTCTACAGTCAGGTACACACACACACACACACACAGCTCTACAATCAGGTACACACACACACACACACACAGCTCTACAGTCAGGTACACACACACACACACAGCTCTACAGTCAGGTACACACACACACACACACACACAGCTCTACAGTCAGGTACACACACACACACACAGCTCTACAGTCAGGTACACACACACACACAGCTCTACAGTCAGGTACACACACACACACACACACACAGCTCTACAATCAGGTACACACACACACCACACACACACACAGCTCTACAGTCAGGTACACACACACACACAGCTCTACAGTCAGGTACACACACACACACACACACAGCTCTACAGTCAGGTACACACACACACACAGCTCTACAGTCAGGTACACACACACACACACAGCTCTACAGTCAGGTACACACACACACACACACACACAGCTCTACAGTCAGGTACACACACACACACACAGCTCTACAGTCAGGTACACACACACACACAGCTCTACAGTCAGGTACACACACACACACACACACACAGCTCTACAATCAGGTACACCACACACACACACACACACAGCTCTACAGTCAGGTACACACACACACACAGCTCTACAGTCAGGTACACACACACACACACACACAGCTCTACAATCAGGTACACACACACACACACACACAGCTCTACAGTCAGGTACACACACACACACAGCTCTACAGTCAGGTACACACACACACACAGCTCTACAGTCAGGTACACACACACACACACACACACACAGCTCTACAGTCAGGTACACACACACACACACAGCTCTACAGTCAGGTACACACACACACACAGCTCTACAGTCAGGTACACACACACACACACAGCTCTACAGTCAGGTACACACACACACACACAGCTCTACAGTCAGGTACACACACACACACACAGCTCTACAGTCAGGTACACACACACACACACAGCTCTACAGTCAGGTACACACACACACACACAGCTCTACAGTCAGGTACACACACACACACACAGCTCTACAGTCAGGTACACACACACACACACAGCTCTACAGTCAGGTACACACACACACACACAGCTCTACAGTCAGGTACACACACACACACAGCTCTACAGTCAGGTACACACACACACACACAGCTCTACAGTCAGGTACACACACACACACACACACACAGCTCTACAATCAGGTACACACACACACACACACACACAGCTCTACAGTCAGGTACACACACACACACAGCTCTACAGTCAGGTACACACACACACACACAGCTCTACAGTCAGGTACACACACACACACAGCTCTACAGTCAGGTACACACACACACACACAGCTCTACAGTCAGGTACACACACACACACACACACAGCTCTACAGTCAGGTACACACACACACACAGCTCTACAGTCAGGTACACACACACACACACAGCTCTACAGTCAGGTACACACACACACACACACACAGCTCTACAGTCAGGTACACACACACACACAGCTCTACAGTCAGGTACACACACACACACACACAGCTCTACAGTCAGGTACACACACACACACACACACAGCTCTACAATCAGGTACACACACACACACACACACAGCTCTACAGTCAGGTACACACACACACACACAGCTCTACAGTCAGGTACACACACACACACACACACACAGCTCTACAGTCAGGTACACACACACACACACAGCTCTACAGTCAGGTACACACACACACACAGCTCTACAGTCAGGTACACACACACACACACACACACAGCTCTACAATCAGGTACACACACACACACACACACACACACAGCTCTACAGTCAGGTACACACACACACACAGCTCTACAGTCAGGTACACACACACACACACACACAGCTCTACAGTCAGGTACACACACACACACAGCTCTACAGTCAGGTACACACACACACACACAGCTCTACAGTCAGGTACACACACACACACACACACACAGCTCTACAGTCAGGTACACACACACACACACAGCTCTACAGTCAGGTACACACACACACACAGCTCTACAGTCAGGTACACACACACACACACACACACAGCTCTACAATCAGGTACACACACACACACACACACACACAGCTCTACAGTCAGGTACACACACACACACAGCTCTACAGTCAGGTACACACACACACACACACACAGCTCTACAATCAGGTACACACACACACACACACACAGCTCTACAGTCAGGTACACACACACACACAGCTCTACAGTCAGGTACACACACACACACAGCTCTACAGTCAGGTACACACACACACACACACACACAGCTCTACAGTCAGGTACACACACACACACACAGCTCTACAGTCAGGTACACACACACACACAGCTCTACAGTCAGGTACACACACACACACACACACAGCTCTACAATCAGGTACACACACACACACACACACACACAGCTCTACAGTCAGGTACACACACACACACAGCTCTACAGTCAGGTACACACACACACACACACACACAGCTCTACAATCAGGTACACACACACACACACACACAGCTCTACAGTCAGGTACACACACACACACAGCTCTACAGTCAGGTACACACACACACACACACACAGCTCTACAATCAGGTACACACACACACACACACACAGCTCTACAGTCAGGTACACACACACACACAGCTCTACAGTCAGGTACACACACACACACAGCTCTACAGTCAGGTACACACACACACACACACACACAGCTCTACAGTCAGGTACACACACACACACACAGCTCTACAGTCAGGTACACACACACACACAGCTCTACAGTCAGGTACACACACACACACACACACAGCTCTACAATCAGGTACACACACACACACACACACACACAGCTCTACAGTCAGGTACACACACACACACAGCTCTACAGTCAGGTACACACACACACACACACACACAGCTCTACAATCAGGTACACACACACACACACACACAGCTCTACAGTCAGGTACACACACACACACAGCTCTACAGTCAGGTACACACACACACACACACACAGCTCTACAATCAGGTACACACACACATTCACGCCACTGACGCTGCTGTGTGTGTGTGTGCAGAAGAGCTATAAGGACTCGGGTAACCCGGACGCTCAGGTGTGTCTCTACGCTCAGATGCCGCAGACCATCGAGACGCAGTTCGCTAAAGAAGTGTCCAAACAGCAGAGTGACGTCAGTTATTTATTATTTATTTATTTTTTATTTATTTAAAAGGGACAGTGCATATTAACAGACATCTTAGCTTTCAGCAATGCAAATATTAGTGTGTGTTAGTGTTGTATCGTGTGTATAATCAATATTCTCTCTGTAGAAACTCTATAAAGAGAAGTTTAACTCAGAGAAAGGCAAGTCAAACTACACACAGATGAAGGATCTTCCCGACGTCACACACGCCATACAGGTCAACAAACACCAGAGCGAGGTAAACACACACACACACACACACACACACACTCGCTCCGAGGTGAAACTGAGCTCTGTTGTGTTGCTGAAGGTGGAGTATCGCAGAGGGAAAGAGGAACTTCATAAATACAGTCATGTGACCGACAGACCCGACATCCTCAACGCTGTTCACGCCAGCAAACTCGCCAGTGACGTGAGTGACACACTCACACACACACACACACACACACACACACACACCAGTGTTTATATGTCATGAGTGTCTCCTCACAGGTGGCCTACAGGAGTAAAGAGCAGGCGTTTGACCAGCGAGAGCTTCTGCAGCGACCCGACATACAACACGCCAAACACGCCACACAGCTGGCCAGTCAGGTGACGCTCATACCCAACATACAACACGCCACACAGCTGACCGGCAAATTGAAGTTGACACAAAACATAATGTCAAACGGATTTACAAGAGGAATTTTGAGTGTTTAAGCTTTCGAATGATGATTATTAATATATATATATTAGGGCTGGGTAATAAATATCGATTTCTCGATATTAATCGATTCTTATTTTTAAATCTCAAGAATCGATTAGTCATCCTGTTTCATTTGAATGAATGGGACATTGTATCAATAATCTTTGTCCTTTGTTACTATTGATATGAAACAAAGTCTCAATTTTCAAATTACGTCCATTTTCTTTAGAAATTCAAAATCATAAATAGCGTTTTGTCGCTGTGGCGTGAGATCGCTCTGATCTCTCTTCCGGCTTAATAATACCAGTCACAGCGCCAAATAAACATGAATGAGCATCTGAAAGTGTGTTAAAGATACAGTACAACTTATCCAAATCCGGATCATGTCACATTGATTCGCTCAATCAGCGTTTCAACCGTGGAAAGACGTCAGTTAAACAGCTTGTAATCAATGTATCGTCATATTTACCTCAGAAAACCCACATAAACTCGTTAGTCAGCTAGAAAAAATAACTCTAGAGAGGAGCATTTTGCTAAATATATACACCATAGTACATATGCATTATAATCTTAATGTTTTTCAATATTTAATGCATATTTGAATAAATCTGGCAAGTTTTTATGACAGCCACCATTTAAATGTTTATATTTCATATAATCTTCTTATTATAAAAATAAATAAAAGTGTAATTTAAGTGTTTGTATAGCTACAAAACAGTTCATTATTACCTTCATATTAGGCTAATGAAGTCTATAGGCTACATCTAGACTCCCATAGTTTACAGCATTAGTTAAGAGATTTGATTTCCTTGAGAAAATTTGCCATTTATTGGAACTGATATCCAAAATAATCAATATTGAATCGAATCGAAATCGAATCGAATTGCAAGCTTGTGAATCGAAATCGAATCGAATTGCAAGCTTGTGAATCGAAATCTAATCGAATCGAATTGTGAAATTTGTCTCAATACCCAGCCCTGATATATATATATATAGGGGAAAAAGCCACTTAAAGCAGGTCAAGTGTGTTAGTTTAGTTGAACGATGACTATATTGACTGAAGAACTAGTGCGTTTAACACACTTCTGCTCAACCGTCGGTCTCAGTCTCCTGTCGCTCTCACTGCAGGTGAACTACAAGAAGGATCAGAGAGGACAGAAGCCACAGTACAACCCGAGTGAGTGTGTGAGCTTCAGACACACACAGACCGCAGGGGCACTCGCCAGTCAGGTGATCTCTCTCACACACACACACACACACACACTGGATGATTTGTTCCCTCTTGTCAGTAAGGCTGTTACGAGTGTCGGATTCCTGCTCGTCTGCACTGGAGTCCATGGAAACACTCTCAGCGCCCGAGACTTTCTCATGAGGCATTTAGGGAGTGTGTTTGTGTGTGTGTGTGTGTGTGTGTGTGTGTTGTGTTATGATTGTGTGTGTGTGTGTTGTGTTCTGATCATGTGTATATGTGTGTGTTGTGTTATGATCGTGTGTGTGTGATGTGTTATGACCGTGTGTGTCTGTGTGTGTTGTGTTCTAATCGTGTGTGTGTGTGTGTGTGTTGTGTTATGATCGTGTGTGTGTGTGTGTGTTGTGTTGTGTTATGATCGTGTGTGTTGTGTTGTGTTCTGATCGTGTGTGTGTGATGTGTTATGACCGTGTGTGTCTGTGTGTGTTGTGTTCTAATCGTGTGTGTGTGTGTGTGTGTGTTGTGTTATGATCGTGTGTGTGTGTGTGTGTTGTGTTGTGTTATGATCGCGTGTGTGTGTGTTGTGTTGTGTTCTGATCGTGTGTGTGTGTGTGTTGTGTTGTGTTCTGATCGTGTGTGTGTGTGTGTGTGTGTGTGTGTGTGTGTCGCAGGTGAGGTACACTCAGAAGAAGCTGGAGGCCGTCACTGATCTCCCGAACCTGCTTCATCTGGGTCACGCGCTTCACGCCAGCAAACTCCAGAGCAACGTCAGTCTCACACACACACACACACACTCGCTCTCGTTATAAAGCACCATTCACCGTACGAGCTCTGAGCTCTGATTGGCTGAACTGTCTGTCCGTCAGGTGGAGTACAGGAAGAAGTATGAGGCGTCTAAAGGGCGGAGCCTCGTCACCCTGGATACGGCGGAACAGCGCCACCATCAGGAGAACGCAGCGCTGCACAGTCAGGTCCCGCAGCTGATACACACACTTACTGAACCCGTTCAGCTGACTCTACATGAACTATTTCACACGACACAACTTTTTTATGGTTTCATTTTAGTTAACTATTATAATCGTATGGTGAACATGAAGCATGATGGGATTGATCTACTGTTGATTCCTGTGATAGTCAACAGCACGTGTGTGTGTGTGTGTGCAGGTGAAATATAAAGAGGAGTATGAGAAGCAGCGAGGGAAGTCCCAGATGGAGTTTGTGGACACGCAGACCTATAAAGTGTCGAAGGAAGCGCAGCGGATCCAGAGCGAGGTGTGTGTGCGTGTGTGTGTGTGTGTGTGTGTGAAGGAAGCGCAGCGGATCCAGAGCGAGGTGTGTGTGTGTGTGTGTGTGTGTGTGTGTGTGTGAAGGAAGCGCAGCGGATCCAGAGCGAGGTGTGTGTGTGTGTGTGTGTGAAGGAAGCGCAGCGGATCCAGAGCGAGGTGTGTGTGTGTGTGTGTGCGTGTGTGTGTGTGTGTGTGTGAAGGAAGCGCAGCGGATCCAGAGCGAGGTGTGTGTGCGTGTGTGCGTGTGAAGGAAGCGCAGTGGATCCAGAGTGACGTGAGCTGACGCTCGTCTGCATGTCTGAGGAGAATCGAGCTGCTGACTGTGTGTGTGTGTGTGTGTGTGTGTGTATGTGTGTGTCACAGAAGGAGTATCGTAAGGAGTACGAGAGCGAGGTCAAAGGGAAGGCTCTGCTGGAGGCCGATCTGACGCCCGTGTTCCTGACGGCCCGTAACGCCAGCAGCCTCATGAGCGAGGTGAGCATCTCTGAAGCTCCTGCTGTGTGTGTGAGAGTGTGTGTGTGTGTCTGAGGAGTGTTTGTGAGCATCTGATTGGATGAGAGGAGGCCCACCCTCATTCTAGTGAGCATCTGATTGAATGAGAGGAGTCATGTTAGAGCCCGACCGATAAAGGATTTCGAAGGCCGATACCGATACAAATATTTGTTGATTTTAAAATCCGATATTCCGATATATCGGCCGATATATTTTTATTTTATTTTTTTCCGGAACAAAACATCAACAGATTTCCCTAACATTAGTTATTTGTAGTTATTTATGAGTTTTAACTAAAATAATGTCATAATGCATTTTAAAAAGAAACTTGTGTCTTTTATTGTCACAACAGAACAGAGGAACATCAAAATATATTAAAGTTCTGATAAATAAAATAATAATTTGTCCCTACATTGACTTGACTTATAAGCTACCTGCAACCTGGATCAGCAGCGTGTTATACACGAGTGTTGCCAACAGGAACGGTGTAGAGCGCCCTCTGGTGGACAAACTATACATCTCCAACACTCATGACATGGTTCAAGCGTGTTTCGTCTGTTTTTATTTTATTTTTGAAATATTCATTTATCAGCCATTATAACTGCCGATACCGATAGTTTGGAAAATGCCTAATATCGGCCGATAATATCGGTCTACCGATAAATTGGTCTGGCTCTAATTTCTGTGTGTGTGGAACAGAAGGAGTATCGTAAGGATCTGGAACAGGAAGTGAAAGGGAAAAGCCTGACAGGTCTGGAGGAAACGCCGGATCTGGTGCGGGTGAAAAACGCTGGACACATCCTCAGTGAGGTACACACACTCACATTCACACACACTTACACACTCGCGTCTCTGCTCTTGAACGTCATCATGACCGTCTCTGCTCTGCAGAAGGAGTATCGCAAGGATCTGGAGCGCGAGATCCGAGGGAAGAGATCCGACGTCACATCAGACAGTCTGGAGATGCAGAGGGCCAAGAACGCGTCTGAGATCAGCAGCGACGTGAGTGACGGATCACACACACACATGCGCGCGGCAGACACGGACTCACTGACTGTCTGTGTGTGTGTGTGTGTTCCAGGTGAGCTACAGGCAGGCGTCTCAGCTGGGAGGATACGCCACAGTGACGGACACACCTGCACTTCTGCACGCCGCTTACCTGAGAGACGTCTACAGCCAGGTCACATGACACAGCGTCTGCACCAGAGGACCTGTTAGAGGACTAGAGCTGATGTTCATCCGTGTGTGTGTGTGTGTGTGTGCAGAAGAAGTACCGCGGAGAGGTGGAGCAACTGAAGGCCTCGAGTTCTAAAGCTTCAGACACACCAGAGATCCAGAGAGTGAAAAACAACCAGCGCAACATCAGCGGAGTGAGACACACACACACACACACACACACACACACTCAGAACCACTGACCATCACTAGCACCCAGTGGTGGAATGTAACGGAGTACAAATACTTTGTTACTTTACTTAAGTACATTTTTTACGTATCTGTACTTTACTTAAGTAGAATAAATAGTGCATACTTTTTACTTTTACTTTGCTACATTTATTCTACTTTCTACTCCACTACATTTCTACAACTTCTGTTACATTTTCTGATCAGTTTTTCCCCTGACAAACCGTAATCTGACCGTCCGTCCGTTGCACGTTTGTCTCACCAGTGACGTTTGGTTGCCATAGATACATCAACTAAATGCATCTCGCACGCAGTGTGTTTATCGTGCAATTTATACCCGGAAATTTGTTTTTATGTTTTTACGTGTATTTGGTTAGGATTATGGCAAGCCAAGAGGTTCAGAATTACACCATAAATTAATCGCGTTTACTGTCGAACATAGTTATTAACATATAGTAAGGATAAGCATGTTTATATTGCCTAATTGCAAGCTTGTTTCAGAAATGGTGACAACAATTTTTTTCCATCATTATTGAACATCATTATAGGAGTATTACTGTAGGTTGAATGAGCTAGAATTAAATGTTTTATTAATCATTAGGAAATAGTCGTTAAGAGAATAAATTGTTATGCAAGTAGGCCTACTTTTACTTTTAATACTTAAAGTACATTTAAAATCAGGTACTTTTTACTTTTTACTTAAGTATGGTTGTCATTGTGTTACTTCTACTTTTACTAAAGTAAATATTTATCTGGTTATTTGTACTTTTACTTAAATACTGAGATTCAGTACTTCCTCCACCACTGCTAGCCAAGTCAGTTTTATTTCTACAGCACATTATTCAATGGAAATTGTTTCAAAATTGTTACTTCACAGTAATAAAACAGGGAACAGAATGAGTGACGATCATCACACACACACACACGAGACAGGGATTATTGAGCTCAGTGTTGATCATGTGAGTGTGTGTGCAGCTCTTCTACACGTGGGACTCGCGGCTGATGAAGGGTTTGACGTCGACGCTCAATGACACCCCAGAGATCCGACTGGCCCGGGAAAACGCCAAGAACACCAGTGACGTGAGTC
This sequence comes from Pimephales promelas, assembly GCF_016745375.1. The sequence goes on from NW_024121766.1 coordinate 502,145, forward strand.
ACACACACACACATGCACTCTCACAAGGCCTCCTTTTACTGTGCATAACCTCATCTGCATATCATTTACATATGGATATACAGTCCAACCAAACATTACTAGTGTGATCAGGACACTATAGATCATTTAGTAAACTGAGACATATTACACCCAAATATTCTTCAAACGTGTGTGTGACCAATAATGATTCCTGATGATGTACTGCTGAAGTGTGTTTTCTGTAATCGCTAATGCTCTTTTTACACACACACTGAACAACATGAAGCATTGCTTGAGCTAAACTGCTATTATCTAATTTAACAGCTGACAGATATTCAACATGATTCATGTGTGAGACGGACAAAACCAGTCAAATATCATATTTCCTGTCATATTTGATCTAAAGTATAGCAAATAAACTGTAATAATGTGAGATTAATGGTGTCAAAATAAATGTTGGTTTGACTGTGTGTTGCTAAAACAAACATGCGCTGAGAGTTGGTGTGTGTGTGTGTGTGTGTGTGTTGCTCGCAGGTTCAGTACCGGGAGTGTGTGGGATCGGGAACAGCCGTGACGGACACACCTGAGATGGAGCGGGTCCGCCGGAACCAGCAGAACATCAGCGCCGTGAGTCTGTGTGTGATCGACATGTGTTCGTCATGCTGTCAATCAATCATCATCATCACCACTATCATCGTGCAGGTCAAATATAAGAAAGCGCTTGACCCGGTCAGTGTGGGTGTGACTCCGGAACTGGAGCGGGTCAAACAGAACCAGCAGAACATCAGCTCGGCAAGAACCACACGCACTCACAGACAACATATTTCCTATTTTAAGTCTCCTACGACAGATTCACATTCACCCACGCTCAGAAACACTGTAATGTCCTCATAATAGATTCAGTCTCTCTAAGCCCCGCCTCTCTGAGCGTTGCTCTGCTGTGATTGGTCAGAAACACTGTAATGTCCTCATAATCTCCACTCACACTGAACAACACGAGTCGCAGTCTAAGATACACTAGTGTTTGAGGGCGGGGCTAAGAGATTCTGCTCAGCCAATCAACACCAGAGGCGTGCATTATGCTAATTAGCTGCATTGTAACAGGAAGTGAGACTGGAATTATTAACTACTCGTTTCAGTTCAGAATCACTTCTTTCTTTTAGGAGACAAAAATGTTTTTTATCTGCACTTTGAGTTTTAAAACAGCTTTATTACACACCACATGACAGATCATCTCCAGAAAAGTCTTTGAAGATCAAGGATCCACACGATCTTGGAAACTCAGTGTAACAGTGACTCTCGCGTGTGTTTCAGGTTCAGTACCAGCGGGGTCTGCAGGAGGTCAAAGGTCACTCGTGCTCAGAGCTGGACACGCCCGAGATGAGGCGTGTGCGCAAATCTCAGGAATCCATTTCCATGGTAGCAGGACTGGGCGACGCCTGCGTGTGACATCACAGCAACGAACACGCGTGTGCTAATAAAGACTCACAAACCGTGTGTGTGTGTGTGTGTTTATCAGAGACCAAACTCACCGTAACAGACACCTGTGTGTGTGTGTTTATCAGAGACCAAATGCACCGTAATAGGCACGTGTGTTTTATTGTGACGGTGTGTGTGTGTGTTTTATTCTGATGGTGTGTGTGACGCTCTCCGTGTGTCTTTCAGGCCAAATATCACGAGGAGTTCGAGCGCACGCGGGGTCGCGGCGCCACACACACCTTCGATGAGCAGCACATGGCACGTCTCCATGGAGACCAGGTGCGAGGAGGTTACCATGGAGACCAGGTGGGAGGCGGTTACCATGGCGTCCAGCCGCAGGTGGTGGAGATGGACCGCAGGTCAGGAGGAGCCGCTGGTCAGTCCATCATCACAACTCTCGAATATTCATGAGGGCATTATTTAAATGTTTTTTAATATTAATATGATTGTTTATTGAACTTTACTACATTTTAGAGAGACGGATGTTTGATGTTAATCATGTTGACGTCACTGATATAAAGTTTCTTCATTTCATTATTCAGTATGATCGGTTTAATCGATCATCATTTGATCTTTGTTTTAATCTCTTCATCACTTTCACACACGACTGATCAAAAACATTTGGAAATCAATATGTTTATTATTAATTTTTTTGAAAGAGTGTCTTCAAGGCTGCATTTATTTGACCATACATTTGAAAATACAGTAAAAACAATGAAATATTGTTATAATGTAAATCATCTGTTTTCAGTTGTAATTTATCATCATTACTCCAGTCTTCAGTGTCACATGATCCCCCAGAAATCACTCTGATATGAGGATCAAGAAACATTTATGATTATTATCAGTGTTGAAATCAGTTTGTGGAAACTGATACAGTTTTATTTTCAGGATTCTGAATAGAAAGTTCAAAAGAACATTATTTATTTAAATAGATTATTTTGCAACATTTTAAATGTCACTTTTCATAATCTGAATGCGCCTTCGATGAATACCGAGCCCAAACATTTGGAAGCAAGTGTTCATGACTAACATATTCCTGAAGCTGTTGATTGAGCCAACCCTCTCGACCTTTGACCTTTGACCTGTGTGTTGCGCTGAAGAGCTGAGGGTCTGGAGGACTGATCCGGGATCCATCTTTGACTTTGACCCGGTGGAGGACAACATTCAGTCTAAAAGCCTTCGCAGGATGACCGGTACCAGACGCACCGACAGCCAATACACTGACCGTCAGCGGCGGATCACGCGTGTCGTAACGCTGTGTGTGTGTGTGTGTGTGTGTGTGTGTGTTAGAGCGTGGCCCGCAGTCGGTGTGCAGCTCTCTGGGTTCAGAGCTCTGGGCCGATCGCAGTGCGTCCGTGTGCAGCAGATCCAGTTCAGGCAAGACCACGCGTGTGTGCGGTGTTGGGGAAAATTACTTTAAAAAGTAATGCGTTACAATATTGCGTTACACCCTTATAAAGTGACTAAATGCCTTACTTTACTTTTGCGTTACGTGCGTTACCTTACCTTTCCCCCACCGGGGTGGACTTGTTTTTTGTAACAAAAAAGTAATATTTTTAGACAAATGTAAATAAAAAGTGAAATAATAGAGACTGAAGGAAATACAGATTGACATGTGTATAGTAGTGTACAGTAGAGGGCGCCACTCAAACAATCCCTTCAGCTGCTGATATTCTGGATAACGCAAGAATAGGATGCAGGAGAAAAAGTTACGCATGATTGAATAAGCAATCTGATTATGTAACTCAAGTTACTTGTAATGCGTTTCCCCCAACACTGCGTGTGTTTGAGCTCCGGCGTCACCGAGATCTGCTTCAGTCACTCCTGTGGACACACACACTCCTGGTTTCATCACTCCCGTGGACACACACACTCCTGGTTTCATCACTCCCGTGGACACACACACTCCTGGTTTCATCACTCCCGTCGACACACACACTCCTGGTTTCATTCCCAGTAAAGCACCACCATCACAGATAAAGCATCCGTGTTCTTCATGGTGTGTGTTTGAATGGTGTCACTCACTCCAGTTGCTGTGGATCACTGTCCGCGAGTCTCTGACGCCTGCCGTGTTTGATTGATGTGTGTGTGTGTGTGTGTGTGTGTCCGTCACACAGGTGTTTACCAGCATCAGTCCCATCATCCTCAGCAGCTCCAGCAGGGATACGGACACACACAGGCCGTTCGCAGCGTTCAGTCTCCGCCACACGCCGCCAGCATGGTGAGACACACACACACACACACACAAACAGGGAGACATCAGTACTTTTTCACATAAGTATTTTTGTCTTGTTTTCAGTCCAAATATCTAAAAATTCTTAAATCTTGTGTGTGTAACTCTGTCGTGTGTGTGTGTGGGTGTGACTGTCGTGTGTGTAACACTCTCATACATGTGTGTGTGTGTGTGTGTCTTGTGTGCTGTGTTGTGTGTGTATGTGACTGTCATGTGTGTGTAACTTTCATGCGTGTGTGTGTGTGTTCTGCAGAGAGTGTATCGGGCGCTGTACGATTACGCCGCTCAGGATCACGACGAGGTTTCCTTCCGCGACGGAGACGTGATCATTAACGCTCAGCACATCGACGAGGGATGGATGTTCGGGACCGTGCAGCGCACCGGCAAATCCGGCATGCTCCCCGCCAACTACGTGCAGAGCTTCAACTGAGAGCCACACACACACACACACACTCTCACAAACACTCACACACTCACGCATTTCTTCACACACTAACCTACTGTATATTCCTCTCTCTGTGAAGAGGAAGTGATGTCAGATGGGTTAACCACACATGCTGATCATTAGATTCTGGGCATGAGTGTGAAACCAGAGCCCGTCTAACGGAGAGCCTAACGGATTAGCCCCGTTGTGGATCATCCTGGTTGCAGTTCCATTATAATTCCACTGGGGGTGATCACGGGCGAGAGCAGAATGAATGGGAGTCTATGGGGCTAAACGGCTAAATGTGTCTCTTTCACCTGCTTGTCGCTAAATCAACATCGATTTTATTGTTGATTCCGCAAGTTCAATATAGATTATAGGTCAAAAGTCGAATGAACCAGTACTTATGTCCGTTTGATTTCTTACAGGTTAGGCCGTTGTTGGCCGGATCACGCTAGCATTCTGCTATTGTGTGACGTCATCGCGTTTTTGAACGGATTTTTAGAACAGATAAGAAAACTTAAAAATGCAATTTTCAGCTGAGTGTATTATCTTAGCCCTCCCTTTTGAATGCAACTTTCAAATTACTTGACAAAAAATTACATCCTGAGAAAAGTGGATTTCTTCCCCATTGACTCCCATTCATTCTGCACTCGACCGCGAGCGCCCCCGCATGGACAGAGACGCGTTACTGCAGCCAGTCCACAACCCGGAAGTAACCAACCAGTGCCAATTCTCTTCAATTAGACGTTCTCTGGTGAAACTCAGATTAATGATGATTATAATGAGCTTCATTTCTTTGATGAGAGTTTGATGATATTATCCTCTTTTAACCTCTTTAATGTTGGCGAGCGGAACAGCTTGAAGTAATTGACACTAATTATCTTTTATTATTTTATTTGTAATTGCAAAGCATGACAATAAGATTTGCGTTGCACGGCGGGTTTTTTTATGCCACACACACACACACACACACAAGGAGGTTGTGTTTGCTGGTGAATGAGTCGGGATGTTTGCTCAGGATGAAGCGAGAGGTTCTGGAGGTTCAACTGTCAGCGGGTGCAGTTCTTGATCAGCTCAAGCTACAACTCAAGAGTGTGTGTGTGTTTATGTGTGAGAGTGTGTCTTTCTCTCACAGAAAGAAAACAAGCTGATTGACAGATTTATAGGCTGTTTTGGGCAGGTGAATTTGGACCCAGAACCCCTAAAGTGATAGAAAACCCCTGAAGAGCACAAAAATTACCCCCCAAAAAACAGTAAAGTTGATCTGCCCCGTTTGAGCGTAACATACGAGCTGACCCGGAAACGAATGCTTGTAGCCTATGTTTTAATCTTGAACCAGTCGCATGAGTTTGATGTTTATCTGTCAGCAGAAGCTTCTTTTTTATTTTTATTATTATTATTATGCTTAGGAACAAACAAAGATGACAATCATAGCACATAACATACAAATCTGTTACAAAATTGCAAACATATCTGTACAAAATATGACAACAATATGTACAGAGTCATCTTGACACAAGTGTATGATTATCTAAAATAAAGAAAGGGGGGAAATAAATAAATAAAGAAAATGAGGGTCAAGATATTCTATACAAAATTTAGAGTAGGTCTAACCAAATGTCAGCAGAAGCTTCAGCAAACACACGGTGATGTCATCACGACCCTATCTCACCTCTGACCCTATCAGGCTGTGGTTTATCTTTCACCCGCTGACAGTCAGAACTGTACATTTTTATTATTTCCCCTGATTGATATGGTCCAGATCAGTGTTTTCCTGCAGAATAGCGCATAAACTCAGATATGATGATAAAGCAGGGGATGGACGAGTGAGAGAAAGTGTTTTTTGCTGTTCACTGAAAGTGCTTTTACTTTGATTTACTTATAATTCCTCTCTTTTGATCTATTTACTCACATCACTGTCTTTTCTGTTAACATTATTTGACTTGTCGTTTTTCACGTGTATTGAAAGCATAAAAATAAAAGGCTTTGTCCAGCGTTTTGACTGATTAATGGCCTGCCTGAGGATGAATCTCCACAGAAAGCGACACGTGTCTCTGATGAGGCGCATGCGCAGTGAGTGTCCCGTTTCCTCCTCCTGCAGAGGGCGCTGAGCAGAAGCAGAATCATTTCTCTGTCTGATGTGACATTTGCACATTAAACCGTATTATCTTTTAGACGTACTTATTCCAAGCACTAATTCATGATATGCAAATCTAATGTATCCACAGTAACAAGTTGTTAAAATGTTTTAAGGAAAAGTCCAAATCCACTAATCGCAAATGACTGATTGCTCCAACGTGAGAAATGTAACAGAGATCACGTGACAACGCCCGCTGAAAAACATTTTACTCCTGAATAATGACAATTTAAAAAAAAACTTGAAATCTAGCTGACTCGAAAATACACACCAAATAGATCAAAATAAAATTATTAAAAACGCAAACCCACCAAAAGCCCCGCCCCATTGTCAGATCTTCCTTGCGCTCATTTGATTTCCAAAGCGACACGTGGCTCTGTACGTGAGACGTCATCATTGTCCCGGATGAGGCGCATGCGCAGTGTGGCTCTTCGTCAGTGTGTGGCTCATTCACAGTCCAGCAGCGGTTCTCCCTCCCGTATTCTCCTTTAATCGTAGTAATTTGTCATTTGCTCCTCATTCTCGTCTGTCCGAAGCCATGAAACTCCTGCAGAAGATGCTGCTGCTGCTCTTACTGGCGTTCCCCGCGACGCTCCTCATGAAGGGTGAGTGTAACGCGCTCGGTCAGGCCGAGCTTCCTTAAAGTCTCTTTTATGTGACGTGATAATCCATAACTCGATCAGTCCGCGGTGAACCATCGATAACCGGTTATAGAGGCTCGTTATGAGGCGCTCGGGCTCTTCTGGAGACTGAAGCGTGTGTGTGAGTGTGTGTGACGTGTCCTTCAGCTATAAACACATCAGCACAGGACTGGAATCAACACTGTTTACGTTAACTTATTATAGTAACACCTTTACATAATACATAATTACAAGCGAATAACCTAATCATATTGTAAGTACATGCGGTTAATTAATATTACCCAGAACTTGTAACAAGGACACCGCTCAATAGTATAACACCTCATCAGTTGAGTAAAGTTTCAGGAGTGAGTTTACTGAGAGAATACACTGATTTCAGTCCTGTGTGTGTGATTATTTTTGTTTGTGTTATTGTTTTGTGTGTGTGAGCAAGAGTTGGGATATTGAGTATGTTAGAGAGTGTGTGATTGTTTTAGTGAGTGTGTGTGACTGACTTCATAATGATCTCCAGGTATGTGTGTGAATGCGTGCATGAGTGTGTGTAAGAGAGTGTGTTAGACTTGAAAATGATCCCCAGCTATGTGTGTGTTCAGGACCGGTCGTCTCGGCTCAGGATGCGACTGAGGAAGAAGATGCTGTGGATGAAGACGCTGCTGATGATGTGATTGATGAGGATGATGAAGCCGAGGTGGAGGACGATGAAAACACTGAACTAGTAAGAGAACGAACAAACACTGAACTAGTAAGAGAACGAACAAACACTGAACTAGAAGAGAACGAACAAACACTGAACTAGAAGAGAACGAACAAACGCTGAACTAGTAAGAGAACGAACGAACAAACAAATGCAGAACTAGTGAGAAACGAACAAACACTGAACTAGTGAGAGAACGAACAAACACTGAACTAGTAAGAGAACAAACAAACGCTGAACTAGTAAGAGACGAACAAACACTGAACTAGTAAGAGAACGAAAGAACGCTGAACTAGTAAGAGAACGAACGCTGAACTAGTAAGAGAATGAACGAATGAACGAACGCTGAACTAGTGAGAGAACGAACGAACGCTGAACTAGTGCGAGAACGAACAAACGAACGCTGAACGAGTCGGCGGAGGAGGAGTCCAAGGAGGAGGGGTACGGGGAGGAGGAGGGGTTAGAGGAGTAGGGGTCAGGTGGAATATCATCTGGTGTTTGATTGGCTAATGCTCATGACTTCATGTGTTGGTCTCGTCCCTCAGACTGAAGAAAAGGAGGAAGAGGAAGATGAAGCTCTGGTGGGAGAGATGAAGGCTTCACCCAACGCCGACACCACCATCCTCTTCGTCAAAGGAGAAGGTAAAGAGTCTCACACACACACACACACACACACTGTGGACGAGTGAGAGTTTAGACCAGTGGGTTTCACCCTGTGCGTCGCCAGTTACTGTTATGTACTTTCTTATTATGAGCAAATGTTTAATGAAATATAATTCCATATATAATATCAAGAAATAAACATTCCCTCTCAAGCTGGCTGTTATAATCCAGCAGTGTGTCTACCGTACTGTCACTGTAACCGTTATTTACACATGGATGAATGGTTATCAACAGGGTCGCTGAAAAGGAGTGCTGATGTTTCTTCATCTACAAGTAAGAATAATCTTCCGAAAATGCAGCTAAAGCACGCCAGTCCAGTCCAGTCAGATGAGTCCAGTCCAGTCAGATCAGTCCAGTCCAATCATATGAGTCCAGTCCAGTCAGATGAGTCCAGTCCAGTCAGATGAGTCCAGTCCAATCATATGAGTCCAGTCCAATCATATGAGTCCAGTCCAGTCAGATGAGTTATTTCGAGTTTTCCAGTTCATGAGGATAGTTTTCTTGGCGATGGTTAGAGCTATAAGGAGTATTTTAGAGTTTATAGTTTTATCAGTGATTATTGTGATGTTCAGGTTCATTCAGTATATCTCTATCTGCTGGTTTCCCGAATGCAGTGGCCAATCAGAGGAGAGTCCAGTGTTTTTATTAAGACTATATAAACAATCTCTGTTTCTAAGTTCTTTTTTTAACCCACATGACATGCAGTCGGTCCGTTAAAGCTTGTGTGTGTGTGTGTGTGTGTGTGTGTGTGTTTGTGAAGGGGGGCACCTCTGGCTCAGACTTTATCTAGTAAAAGTCTTTCAGTGCAATTGCACAAACAATGCTCGTGTCTTTCTGTGTCACATCGGCTCTGATTTATCAAGTAAACGCAAGAATAACTTTGATATTGTTAGATATATTTCAGCTGGACTGAAGCAACTATACATCTACATGTTGTAGTATCAAACATGTTCAGGCTTTTGAGGAAGGGTTATGAGTTCATCTCTCAATCATCATTGTGTTAAAGGGATACTCCACTTTTTTTGGAAATAGGCTCATTTTACAACTCCAACAGTCGAGTTTCACCGTTTTTGAATCCATTCAGCTGATTTTCTGATATTTATAAGAATATCAGTAACCAGACAGTTTCTGGTCTCATTGACTTCCATAGTATATTTTTTTCCTACTATGGCAGTCAATTAAACCAGAAACTGTCTGGTTACTGATATTATAAATATCAGAAAATCAGCTGAATGGATTCAAAAACGGTGAAACTCGACTGTTGGAGTTGTAAAATGAGCCTATTTCCAAAAAAATGGAGTATCCCTTTAAAACTACAAAGCTTTGACCATAAAACTAAGCATTTAAATTTCATCTCACTAAGACATTGACGTTAGAGTGATGATATTTATATGAATTTATATAAGGATTTGCATTCATATAAATATCAGCATCTACAACAAACTCCATGCTTTTGCTCAGTTTGGTCTTTTTTCCTCCATATTCTCACTATATTAGACTATATGAGCCATAAAAGCCTGATGAATCAAACTTGAACGCACGCAAACGTGTTTAAAGGTTCAATAAATGGCTTCATTTCATAATAATGGTCACTAGGGGTGTCACGATTCTCCAAATCCTCGATTCGATTAAGTTATCGATTCTAAGGTCACAATTCGATTCGATTCTCGATTTAAAAAAAAAAAGTAAAGCGCAGATTGCTATGCAATTTTTAGACTACACATTTATGCATTATGCAATATAAATTTGTTCACAATGTACACTACACCATTGCCAAATTTAAAATATAACAAAAACAAGTAACATAACTTAATAGTATAACATTTAAAGCCCCTGAAATGACTAGAAAAAAAGTTTAGTTAATTTTGATGAACGAGATTGAACAATAGAGTCAGTAAAACGATCCGAACTTTCCATCACGGACGTGACATGGGGCGATACCATTTTTTATTTCGATTTTGATACCATTGAATTAATTTCGATCGATTTCGATTTAATATCGAAATCGTGACCCCTCTAATGGTCACACACACACACACAGACTGATGAGCGTTTCTTCTCTTTCCAAATGTCAGATTTTCCCGCCAACAACATCGTGAAGTTCCTGTTGGGATTCACCAACAAAGGCTCGGAGAACTTCATCGTGGACTCGCTGGACGCCTCGTTCCGCTACCCGCAGGACTTCCAGTTCTACATCCAGAACTTCACGGCGCTCCAGCTGGGGACCGAGGTTCCTCCTCAGCGCCAGGCCACCTTCGAGTACTCCTTCATCCCGGCCGAGCCCATGGGCGGCAGACCCTTCGGCCTCGTCATCAACCTCAACTACAGGGACCTCAGCGTGAGTCGCGCCACTTCCTGTTTCACTGCTGTTTACTTCCTCTTCCTCACTCTTTCCTTTCTCTGTTTCAGGGGAACGTGTTCCAGGACGCCGTGTTCAACCAGACGGTCACCATCACCGAGAGAGAGGACGGTCTGGACGGAGAGACGTGAGGCTTTAGTGCGGCTCATTCTGTGTTCCGGCAGCAGGTGGCGCTGTGCTCACGTGTTTGTGTGTTTGTGTGTCCAGGATCTTCCTGTACGTGTTCCTGTCGGGTCTCGGTCTGCTTCTGGTGGTCGGCCTTCATCAGCTGCTTGAGTCACGCAAGGTAAGGTCATCATCATCATGAGCTGCTAGTGTCTTCATGTGTGCTCAGTTACTGATGTGTGTGTGTGTGTGTGTGCAGAGGCGGCGGCCGGCACCCAAAGTCGAGATGGGAACCTCCAACCACAATGATGTGGACATGAGCTGGATCCCACAGGAAACACTCAACCAGATCAGTGAGTTTCAGCCAATCACAGCCGGCCTGCTCGTCCACAGAAGGCTAATCGCTCAAACGAGTTAGCGAATAATCACATCAAGATAAAAGTGTGTTTGCATAATATGTGTGTGTACTGTATATAATTATTTTGTATATATAAATACACACATGTATGTATATGTATTAATATTTTTATTTATATATAATATATTTATATTAAGTACAGGGGTTGGACGATGAAACTGAAACACCTGGTTTTACAACACAATAATTTGTTAGAATGGTGAGGGCCTCATTTTGCATCCAAATACAGCACCAATTGACAGATAGAAGTCCTTCACAGTGACCGGAGGGATTATGAGCCGTTCCTCTTCCAGAACAGTGTCCAGGTCACTATATGATGCTGGTGGACTCGCTCCTCAAACACCTCAATAATATTCAGATCTGGTGACTGTCAGACCATGGGAGATGTTCAACGTCACTTTCATCTTCATCAAACCCTTCTGTCACAAGTCTTGCTGTGTGTGTTGGTGCATGATCATGCTGATACACGGTTTGAGCATCAGGTGCTCATGATCCTCCAGAAGGGTTTGGTAGTCCTCGGCAGTGTCGTGTCCATCAAATACAATCAGGATTGTCATGATATTGGAGCTCAAACCATCACTGATCCACCCGTGCTTTACTCTGAAGATTGGCCGCCAGGCATATAGATGTGAAACCTCCAACATTGGCCAGTGTTTCAGTTTCATTGTCCAACCCCTGTACAAGTGTGTGTGTATATATGCATGAAAATATTTCTTATATATGCATACGTTTGTATATTCAAAATTATACACAGGACAGACACGTAAATTATGTAAACACACATTTTTATTGTGGATGCGATTAATCGTTGCACAGCGTTAATTAACATGAATGTTAAAATAATCAATCCGCGACGATCTGATGTCACGCTGAAGTGCCGATCCGTCCTGTGATGTCACACCGTGTCCTAACTACACGCGATGACACTCGATAAAAGGTAGCTTTTCCATGTTAATCAGAGTTTTTGTCCTAACCAGACGTGACGGCGACACACGAAGTTTCTAATTTCGAAACGGTTCCTATTTCTGCGACGTCGCGGCTGACCGATCCGCCCACACAGAGATATTACACTTGCGTACACATTATTTCTTTATGAGTACACATTATTTATATTTGGTTAAAAATAGGTAACTATAGTGATTACGGATAATTTACCTCAGATTTTAAAAGCATATAATACAGCGTTCAAAATGAATTCTATGCAACTGTACTTCATAACAAAATTAGTCAATGAGTATAATTTGTTAATGTTTAGATTTTTAATAATGTTGTTTCTTGATTTGATTATGTCCTTACCCATTTCCAATGCGAGTGCGCTTTCACAGAGAGACTCCGCCCACACGCTGTTCTGAATGGCTGTGATTT
>NW_024121766.1:515147-672647 GCF_016745375.1 Pimephales promelas
AATATTATAGAATGTGTTGACTGTTCCTGTACTTTTGTTATATTCTGGTTTGATTAGTGGCTGCTTAACCTTAATGTGAAACTGTCAGAAAAATGTCATTGTACTATTTTTATTATTATTCTTTTTTAGCAGTTTAACAACTGGAAGACATTTCAAATGTAATATTCTCAATAAAATGTTGTTGTAAATTATAACTCTTTGCTTTTGTCCAGAAGTAATGTGTTGATGTAGACGTGTTTAAACGGTTTTATAGACGTCCAGGTCTGACCGGACCGATTTTCGACCCGTTTTAGAACCTAGTCAAGTTCAGATGTGTAGAAATATCCTGATTGATTGACTTTCACGAACTTATACAATATGGGTGTAATTATTTTATATACAGGAATATATATACACACATACAATTGGTAGCAAGATCCCGCAGAACAAAAAAAGAAATAAAATAAGCCCATTTAGACGTCCGTGGACGCGCAGAAAAGACGTACAGTTCACGGCCAGATGACGTCGTTCAACTTCCATTTTGGAACTATTTTTCAACCATGAGGGACGTCTCGGATGGACGTCTTTCAACGGTCAATAAACGTCAAAATGTTTGCTGGGTTAGTATATTCTATATGCAACAGTTTTTTAGCCTTTTCTTTTAACAGCTTTAAATTTCAGTGCGCATGAAGAACAATAGCACTCTCGCGACTCCATGCTGTAGCCTAAATCTCACATACACCCGGGAGAGGGAATGTGATTTAGAAAGGGCAATAAACTCCACTCCAGCAAGATAAAGTAATTTTATGCAAACCATAGACCTTTATGCTTTATCTACAAAAAAGTATAATAATGGGAATATTGATCTTGAAGAGAGTGTCGTCGTGTCGCAACCGAACGCGACGCGCTGTGAATGCAGAATGGAGAATGACCAGAGATGTCTAATTGAAGAGAATAGGGATTATCACGCTGATACGTAGTACTTCCGGATTCTGTGATCTTTGTGCACTGCCACTTCCGTTGAATCACCGATCTCGCTGGGGAACTGATGAAGGAAGAGCTGTGTCTGAAATCGCTCCCTATCCACTAAATAGTGCACTATATCGGGTGTCGGCCATTTTGTAGTGGTGTCCGAATTCTGAGTGAACGACATCATTCCCTACATTCATTCACTACTTTTTACCCACAATCCTCTCTGAATTCGAGTGTACATTCGATGTACACTCGCTGAAGCCCTATTTCCCACAATCCCAATGCGGAGAGAACTGAGCGCGCATGAAAGTTCGGCGCGAGCAAGTTTAAACCAGAGATTACATTACATCCAGTGGAGGATTGAAAAATATCCGTTAATCGTCGTTTTGAACATAATAACGGTCGCCGGAGGGCGCTCGACGACACGTCATCTGTGAACGTGAGAGTTAATGTACAATTTCAGTCGATGAAGCTGGCACGGAGGTATAATTACAAAATAAAGTCATTATGATTGTTATTGTTGTTAATATTATTTTATAAACTAGGTAATGTAAGATAAAAGGAGTTTTATCAGTACGCGTGACAAGCTTTTCTGCGACAGCTCCAACTCTCCGACGCACAGTGTAAACGTCAGCGTCCGAATTCACTCACTTCATCTCCTTCACTCCTTGCAGATATAGTGCACTCAAATGCCATACACTATATAGGGATTAGTGAATGAGTGAACGAGTGAGCGGTTTCAGACACAGCTAAGGACTACACTAAGTTTATTTATACAGCATCCCTAGTAAATTAGTCTGATTCACTAAAGTGCGGCTGCAAACAACCGTGCTACCTTGTTTTATTTTAAAGTTTTAATCCGCTTCTTCCTTATACTCAATTCAGTCGGGAATCCATGAAAACTTAAGTACGGTTGGTGTTGTTGGTTAGATTTATAAAGTGGAACAGAGTAGTGACATAAATAGCATTCATCTCAGGCATTGTTGAACTGCGTCGGAAGTGGACATGCACAAAGTTGACAAATCCCGCCCATGAAACCCGGAAGCGTGATAATCCCCTATGGGCTATATGCACGCATAAGTTCGGCATTTGACGCAAGGATGCTCGTCCATTTCCGGTTGTGTAGATTAAAGCGGAGGAAAACCGAGGAAAACAGGATTATGGCAGAGTCTTCAAAATGTACTGTCTTCCCGACTTTTGAAACGAAACGTACATACGTTTAGATGTAATTTTATATATAGTTATGTTTATTTAATATAATTTTAAAAAGAAGCATAAACACAACAAGGGGTGTCTGTTTTATCTGTTTTTGTGACTAACGTTTCTTTAGTATAACCATGGAGTATAAAATTCAATATAAATTCTCGGTATTGCATTGGACTCTACGATCGGCGGAAGTTATCGAGCATCCTTACACCTTCACCGGAAATACCGCCGTGCATAGAGCCCATTGGCACTGGCTGGTTACTTCCGGGTTGTGGACTGGCTGCAGTAACGCGTCTCTGTCCATGCGGGGCGGCAGGGCGCTCGCGGTCGAGTGCAGAATGAATGGGAGTCAATGGGGTTTCACCCCAGAAACCCACTTTTCTCAGGATGTAATTTTTTGTCAAGTAATTTGAAAGTTGCATTCAAAAGGGAGGGCTAAGATAATACACTCAGCTGGAAATTATATTTTTAAGTTCACTTATCTGTTCTAAAAATCCGTTCAAAACTGTGATGACGTCACACAATAGTAGAATGCTAGCGTGTTCAGGACAACAACATCGAAAGGACATAAGTACTCGTTCATTCAACTTTTGGCCTATAATCTATATTGAACTTGCGGAATCAACAATAAAATCGATGTTGATTTAACGACAAGCAGGTGAAAGAGACACATTTAGCCGTTTAGCCTCATAGACTCCCATTCATTCTGCTCTCGCTCATGATCACCTCCAGTGGAATTATAATGGAACTGCAACCAGGATGATCCACAACGGGGCTAATAGGAAGTGCCAAGGCTCTCCGTTAGACGGGCTCTGAATGACTGAGACGAGATGACTTTCCGTTAACTTTAACTTAGCGACTGAAATTACACATTATGCAATGACTTTAGAAGTCTTGGAATATAGGGTGAAAACTTGATTGTGCTTTACAAAGTTTTTTATGCCTTTAGTGGGGCTTAACAAAATAACATAATACTATGCAGAATATCGGACGTCACTGAGAAGCTGCAGCCGTGGCGGGAGGATTTTAAGTGTGGCGGCCCGCCATGGGAGAATGAATGTAGCGGAAACACTGGAGATGATTTAAATGCTGAAATATGAGGTTTATCTTTTTATAAAACCTTTTTTGTGTTAACCTTTTTTTTAAAAGTTTTGTAGGTAACATAAAAGACACTCCTTTAAAACAAATTTTTAATGTTATTAACTTGGAAGGGGTTCGAAGGGGGTCTCGCCCTGGGTGTACACAAACATGGAAGTATAATTAAGAAAAAAAAATATTATTTCTATGTAAAATATTTATATTTTTATATAATATAAATTATATATAAATATATATACGGCATATACATGAAAATATTTCTTAAATATATACAAGCATGTGTGTATAAAATATATATATATATATATATATATATATATATATATATATATATAATAATTATACACAGTCCACCCACATGTATTATGTACTGTAAACACAAACTTTTATTTTGGATGTAATTAATCGCGATTAATCGTTTGACAGCCCTATTTATTATTTATTTCCAGTTAAGGGAGAGACTCTCATTCTATAGCCAATTTAGCTCAGATTAATCTCTAGCTAAAAGACAGACTGACTATATGACATTCTATTTACTATAGACCCTTCATGTTTGGTGAATTGACACAACGTTTTTTCTTCTTCTAATAAAATCAAGAGAAATCTGAAACCGTACTTTCATCAAAGTTGCATCAGAGGAGCCGAACAGAGTCTGTGTTTCCACCGCGCGACTCCTGACGATCCTCTCCAGTTTGCTGAACTTGCCCAGGCACAGGTAAGAGAGATAGTAGAGAAGCGCTATCTTTTGGGCAGCCGGGGAAAGCTCTTGTACATACTCTGGACTCCACTGGGACACAGCCACTGGTGAAATAACACATCATATATTTTAAAAAGATAAAAAAAATATACTGAAATACTGATATGGCTAAAAAGATCACATTTATGGCTGGTATTGTTTTCAAATCTGTTTGATGAAATAAGATGATACTTGCAGTTGGTATCAGCCATCCTTAGTAGGTTTACACAAAAATGTGTGGCGACGGGTTTCTCCTACGATGTACTGAAAGCAGAACAGTTTTGTTTGGTTTAAAAACGTCTCAGAAAATACAATATAATATGTAACTGGAAGGATATCTGACAATTATTATAAAAATGTTATGTGAAAATGACTTACCTTTGTTTTAGTAAGTGATTTGGACAATGTCTATCTGGTGCTTTTATACTAAAGCTATGACCATCCTGCCTTCCCCCTCAGGGCGGAGGCAGGATGGTCATAGCTTTCGTTTGTTATCTACTATTAGTCCTTGGGCCAAGACCCAAAATTTCACATGTTTTACATCATATGCATCCCTAGATAATGTTTTGACAAGATAACCCTGTGACCCAGTAAGCGGGAAAAATGGTAAAAGTACCTTCCATGGAAATAATCTGGTTCATCCAGTTGATAATTAATCAAGTGGTTCATTCCTCACAAATAAAGGTTCCAAAGTAGTGAAATAATGAGTTAAAGGCAATAATTCCAAAATAAATAGCCAAAAATTGCTACATTTTGGAGTTTTAGCATGTCAAACAGTAATACCCTAATGTCATGAAATAGTCTAGTAGCCAACTAGGTGAACCCGGAAATATTGAGTACCCCAAAGTTTTATTGCAGAAATGTGAAGTATGGGTCCCCAACATACAGAAACTGTCGGACGCTAATTTGCGTATGTTGTTGTGCAAATTGCATGATTAGCATAATTAACAGCATTATTAGCTTAATCGTCCATTTTCACCAGATATTTTGCACTGTATTGTCAATTTCTACAATATGTGAGTGGTTTTAGAGGATGCTGATTTCAAAACAACAAAATATTAGAGTGAATTCAAAGATATCGACTTATGCCTGTTAATATTTACAAATATTTTAGTTTGCTTGGTATTAATATTAAATCACTGTTATTATCGTATTGGACGTTTGTGTATTTTTCAAAAATAATTCTAAGACATAAAAGTAGGAAAATTACCAATTCTAAAAAAAGTATAAAAAGTTGGGACTGTGGAAAGGTTATCATATTAAAATGAACTTATATTAACCCCATAAACAATTTAGTACAGGTAAGGTTTTGCCCACCCAGATGGTACCAACATCTGGTCTGGCCCATGGACTATCTCTCGTACCTGTACCATTGTCCATATCACTTACTAAAACAAAGCAGGGGCGGCACCAGAACATTTTTAACACATGAGCTCAGGGGGTGCTAGATCATTGATCAAATGTACACTGTAAAGAATTAAACCGTGATTTTTTACAGTAAAAAAAATGGCAGCTGTAGTTGCCAGAACTTTACCGTTAAAAATACCGTAGCAACGTTGTTGATTTTACAGATTTAACTTAAAATTGACAGCAATAAACCGTATTTTAATTGTGGGAATTGTGGGAATATTGTAAAAGAACATAATTTTGTAGTGCTGCTGTCCTGTGAGAGAGAAAAAAAGGACTTCAGAACGTTACTTCACATTTGTACGTGAATACTTCGCGAAGTATGCTGTTCCGAAAAATTAAAGTAAGAAAATGTAGGCCTAATGTCACAATATTAACAAATATTATGGAAACGTTTTATATAATTAAAACGAATCCACACCAGCGTTTTATCTGCGTATTAGAATTGATCTCCGTCCAGATTAAAACGACTGAAAACGCGGATCACGTGACCATTCACCAACACTGGGCATGCGCGTGCTGGCGTAAACGGTGGCTGACGAATCAGGGAAGGACACGTCATGACTGATGACACCCAATCATAGAGCCGAGTCCTCCGTTTTGTCCCGTCTACTCTAAAACGCCCTCCGGAGATTCAAAACGCAAAACGCAGCTGCAGCGTTTCTAAACGTCTCCGTTTTAGGTCTTCGTTTTTTCCGTTTTAGTGTGGACGGGAGGTGCAAACGTAGCAAAAGGTCTCCGTTTTTAAACGAAAACGCAGTAGTGTGGACGGGGCCTGAGTTTTACACGCTCACAAATCCTCTCATAATAACAAAGAAAGTGAAGACACTATGTAAATAAGAGATTCATTGTGCAGACAGCTTCATTTATTATAACAGAACTTTGTGAGATTGCGATGAATAATATCTTTGTGTAGGCTACTTTCTGCCATGATAAAGTTTGCTGGCTTTGGTGTCAACCTTGGAGTTAGTTCACCCCATGTGTGTGTGTGTGAGAGAGGTCATGTCGTAGCTCACCTATTTGCGTGCTCAATATTTATATACGCCACATATTTATAACCTCTACGAAGAGCTGTGCGGGATTTGGGGTGTACGAGCACCGCTTGCACAGTCGCTTCGCCACTAGAACTGCCACCGATTTGCCGTTTTCCGTGCGTCTCTCACTAAGCAAAGCCAAGCCAAGTCTTTGTTTTTTGTGTTTAGTCCATGCTTATGTAACCTGAGTGCACTAAACTGTACTTTGGTTCTTCTGCAAACTGTGGTGTAATATTCATTTCCAGTATAGTCCACCCAGTGGAACAGTTTCTTACAGGAACCGAACATTACACAACATCAGAGTTTTGTGGCCCACCCCTCATTTTAGAAATCCAGTCTGCTGATGCAAGAAGAGAAGAAGCTCTTAGTTTTGTGAACAAATCTTTCTGTATATTGTTTCATGTATTATTAAGATGAATACAATTGTCTTACCTGCATGCTTCTATGATTTGGCGACGGGGTGAAACAGACCACGATTTATTAGAAATTATGTGCGTCTTAATCTTGTCCATCTATTTATTTGTGACAGTCTAACTACTCTCACTTTTCATAGATAGAGGTGACGCCCTTCAGTCGGCCAAGGAGCATAAGCCTCTGTTCATTCTTCAAAACTATAGACTTTATTATTCATAATAATCATTATATTTTATATAATCATCGATCTGGAAATGGCAGAGCAAATGGCAGGATTGGCACCAATGATTATTAATAACATTAAAGCATATGTTCTATTGTCACAGATACAGCCACTGAAATATGCAGGACCAAACCTGCAGAAATTAAAAATAAAAATGAAAAATTATTTTATTTATTTATTCCCAAATGAATTTTTTTCCATATGGATTAATTTATCAGTTTAGATCGAAATCAGAGTTTGCTTGTTTTAGATCAACTGAAGAGTTCCAAGTTATTTTCACAGATTCACATTATTGTGTCAAATTATTTTGAAGTGACTGAATCCAGCCAAATGTTATATACAGAAAGACTTATAATAATAATTATTATTATGATTAGCAGCATCTCGTTCCCGCTTATTCAGGGAACAGGGTTACAGTCAAGTAACCCGAGACGTTCCCTTTCAGAAGCTACTCTTAATGCTGAGCTTGATTTAAGCGCTATGGGAAACGAGAATACCAACGCCGCCGCACTTGAAATGTCCGGACCCTTCTAGGTTGTGTAGTGTGTGTGCGCTCAGACATGAAAAGGGCCTCAGACATGAGCTTGAGATGTTGAAGGGCTGATAAAGTATGTCTTTCCCTCAGACAAACGACACAAAACTCATACGGATCTTCATCCGGTTTGGGCCGTGAGCAGGGCGGCACGCATTTCTTTGACTCTCTCTGTTTTTCTACTCCTTTCCTTTGTTAGAGAGAAAGATGAAGAGAGTGAAAAAAGCAAAGGCAAGATGGCTTGCGTCCCTATTGGCTGCTCTGCGGCAACTGCAGCAGCCTATCGAGAGAGGCCCCCGGCTTGGCGCCCAACACGTCACGTCCCGCCTAAACTCACGTGGCCTCGGCTCCATGAATAGGTCCCAATAGACCTTATTCAGAGCAGCGCCATGACAGGTATGAAAGTGAGGCTGTGAGGGATAGACTTACCGTGTTTCCAATGGCATCCGCTGTAAAAAAGCTGAATAAAGCGGCTAGATTACTTACAATTTTCCACAGCTTACATTGTCGGGAGTTGTTCGTCAACTGACATTTCTTTGAAAGATATTTTTCCAGTGTTTCATGAGCAGAACGATCCAAAAACACATTAAATAACAGTACAGCCCATTGAAGAGATGCAAGTCTATCCCTCACAGCCTCGCTTTCATTCTCACTAAAAATCAAAGATGGCGCTGCCGTGAATAAGGCGTATAGGCTGATTTCACTGGTTTTTCAGAGGTTCTCTCGTACTGCGTAAAATCTTACACTATGGGGAACACAGTGTAAAACGTTGTGCATGCTGAGATCCATTCCCAAAGTCCCAAAGGCAAGTGCCCGGGGCTCATATAGTACATGATCATTAGGGACATCTTATGAGGAGCAATTATATAGATAGTGTTCCACACAGCCAGGCTTATGGGAAAAAGAGTAGGCGAGTGAAAAGTATGTACAAATCATAAAAGAGTAGGCGAGAATTACCTGGGTGACGTACTAATTCTGGCGAGATTCGGACGTACGTATACTAATAGTGCGTTCGAATATGCCTACTTTCCTACTATATAGTAGGAGAAAACAGTATGTGAAAGAAGCATTACGTTTATCAGTATTCATAAAAGAGTAGGCGAGAAGTTTCCAGATGGCTTACTGCTTTCGCCCAGATATTTGAGTGTTCATCGATGGATACTCTTCTATCCCAGGAGGCCACGGGAGAGCATACGTCATTATCAACATCGCGGAGATCAGCGACGCGGGGGTTTTCAAATGTGAGTGAACACGGTTCCTTGTGTTTAAATCGTATGTGTTAAACTACTATTGAGTAAACGTTTTAATTGTTGAAGGTGTAAAGGAGTTAGACAGTATAGAGTAGTTGTGATTTTGCTGTAAAAACATGTTTTCTCATGTATACAGGGAAAGTACATGTTACGTTATCTTAACCCTTCGGGGTCGCCGATCACGCTGGCGAGATCAAGTTACATGTCCAGTTTAAGACGTCGAAGCATAAAAACAAAGTCACGTTGAGCGCTGCCGTCCACTTCTGTCGAAAGTGCTGACTTGAAACTCTATTTTACTTTTTTGTTTTGTGTTGATAGACCAAGTAAAAACGGAGATATGATCATTTAAACTTTATATAAAAAAATGTACGCGTATATTGAAGCGTTCGTAAAAGAATGCAAGATGGGATGTGACAGACGTTGCATTTAGTCTAATAACTTTGTCGTTTTTTGTCATAAAACAAAACGGAGAAAAATGTGTGAATCTGCTGATTCTGCTCTTCAGGATGCACATTTTACGGAATGAAGGAGGAGCCAACTGGGGCAAAGACGCGAAAGTGAAAGGCAGGAGATTTACGGAGTAGACAAAGAGAGACACATACGTTATATATATAGAGAGAGAGAAATTATTGCTAGTTTGAGTAGATTTTGAGAGTAATTTAGGAGTGGTGTAGATAGTTTAGGAGTAGTTTAGGTAGTTCAGGAGTAGTGTAGATAGTTTAGGAGTAGTTTGGGTGGTTTAGGAGAAGATTAACTGTTTTGAGGATTGGCACAAATATAAAAAACAACCACAAATAAACACACCTGATATTTGTTGTAAATAGTTGAATGTATGGTTTGATTTTGTGTTAATTTTACCTTTTGTGTGGTATATTTGCACTATTGAGGAACCCCTCTTACTCAAGGAATGAAAGCCCTGTAATTGTACATGAAGTGTTTTGTAGTTTCTAAGCAAAAAAGAAAAGAAAAAAACGCCTATTGCCACACCTGCATTTTGCTGTATATAGTTTCATTTTATCCCAATTTGACCTTTTTTTATGTTGTATTTGCACTATTTGGGAACCCTCATACTCTGGGAATGCAAGGCCTTAAATATAGCTCTCTGTATATTTGTGTGCACAATTTTTTTTTTAAAGTGGCAAAGCTAAAATGAATAAAAAAAAGCCTATGGCTACACTCGCTTTTTTGTAAATCATATTTTTTTTTGTATATAGCTTGATTATATCTGAATTTTACCTGTATATTTTGACATTTACAACTTGTGTTTACATTTTAAACCTTTTAAAATGCTTCATTGAGCATGTTTGTGTTTTTTGTAGTAAAAAAGCTATAATATTTCTATTTGGATTTTGTGTTTTTTGTGTGATTTTGGGTCCAGTATGTTGATACAGTATATCAAAGTGATAAACTAATTGTCTGGTCATATAGGTGATGTTGTGCTGAAAAAAATGATACCAAAAATTGGTATGGTAAACGTTTGTTTGTCACAAAATTAAAAAAATAAAAAAGTACTCAAAAAGGGCCAAAATAGCCCAAGACTCCGAAGGGTTAAAGTGGATTTACATAACCATACATACATACATACAATACAATACAATACAATTTTATTTGTAAAGCACATTTAAAACAACCGAGGTTTGCCAAAGTGCTGAACACTGACATAATTTCAGACAAAATTATAAACACATGACAAAAGCACAAGACACAATTAAACAAGTGAAAAGACAAAACAAAACAAAAAGCAGATTAACTCTCAGTGTGGTTTAAAAGCCAATGAATAAAAGTGAGTTTTAAGTCGTGATTTAAAAGTCTCAACGCTGGGGGCTGCCCTAACACACATAGGCAAATCATTCCACAGCCTAGGGGCCACGACTGAGAAAGCTCGATCTCCCCGATTTTTAAGTCTTGTTCTAGGAATAAATAAGAGTAGTTGGTCAGCAGACCTTAATGACCTCAGAGGAGCATGCATCATCAGTAGGTCATCTAAGCTGGAGCTTGCCCATGAAGAGATTTAAAAACAAACAATAAAATCTTAAACTGTATTCTGAAACAAACAGGTAACCAATGAAGAGAAGCAAGAACAGGCGTAATGTGCTCCCGTTTACGGGTTCCAGTAAGGAGTCGAGCGGCAGCATTCTGAACTATTTGCAATCTAGAGAGAGAGGCTTGGTTAACTCCTATATATAACGAATTACAATAATCCAGGCGGGTGGTAATAAAAGCATGTATAACCCTCTCCAGAGGTCTCATTTATAAAACTGTGCGTAGGATCTAAAAGTGTACGTGCGCCCGAAAGCCAAAAATGGCGTACGCCAAAAAATATTCAGATTTATAAAACCATGCGTACGCCAGAACCTGCGCAGAATTCACATTTTTCACTTTTTCAGATTGTGTGCACATGTGTCTCCTCCCCGAAATAACCATATATGGAGATTACAACGCCTAGTTTAAATATGCATATCCTCATCTGCATATCATTTGCATGTGATTATTCATCCACGTGATACCATGTTAACATTCAAGACCTTAGGAAAATATGAAATACAGATGTGCCGTGTCACAATTATTATTTTCTCAGACAATCTGCTATTATCATTATTAGCAATTATCTCTAGATAAAACATTAAAACACTGCATGCCAGAGGGAAAGTGTTCAAAAGCATTGCATCCACAACAGATATGTATTTCTATTTGTCGAATATATATTTTTTGTAACTTCTCAGTAATGATTTCGGTAACACTTTATTTTATGACCCGCAAACAACTGTGTAAGTACACTGAAATTACGGTGTACGTTTCTGTAATTATAGTGTACTTCCGTGTAAGTATAAGGGAACAATATGTTAAGTTTGGGATAATAAAGGGGTAACAAGCAGATATACAACCTGCAAATAACTTCGTAAGTACACTGAAATTACGGTGTATATTTCTGTAATTATGGTGTACTTCAGTGTAGGTATAAGGGAACAATATGTTAAGTTTGGGGTAATAAGGGGGTAACAAGCAGATGTACAAGCAAATTATTGAATTAGTTAAAAAATAACAGGTACCTATTCTGTTAATATATTCCAGGCAAAGATTGTACGTCTGTTTTTTATAAAATGTATCACATTTCTGGCAAAATATGTTCAGGATAATTTTGACATATATATATATATATATATATATATATATATATATATATATATATATATATATACTGTATATGGGGTTGAACCGACTAGTCGATTAGTCGACTAGTCGACCCTAATGCAATGCCGTGACGCTTTAAAGCAGCGCTCAGTAAGACTGGAAACTTCTTTGCTGTTTTCTCGCAGGTTTCTCTCTCGAGCTCCCCCTACAGTTTCGGAGTATATATATATATGTTGAAAACTGTCGTAAACTCGTTGTCAACTCCCCCTCCCATCTCGTTCAGGCAGGCCATGTGAATTTGTTTTCAGAGAAGCCGGCGAACAAACGGATTTTGTCCCCACCACTTTTGAAACATCTCGCGGCACAGATGTACCAATGCAAATAAAACATCTCCAGTTAACAGCATTCGTTTCATTTGTTTGTTAAATAACAGGCGATCTAGCACTGAAATGTGTTGGCTTCTCTCAGAAACGCGCTTCAATCCGTTGCGGAGATTCTTTCCGGTGAAATCACAAATCAAAATGCACACAAACGTGTCCGTTTTTCTCATGGTTTCTAATTCCTCTCTCGTATATTTCCCCCCACTCATCAAAACATATAAAACCACTGATAAACATTATATCAATTCAACCACTGATAAACATTATTGGTTTTGATGAGGGGGAAATAAAAACTATTCGAGTGCGGAACCTCTGGCCGGACCATCACTGTATTGTGCTCATTTTTATTTATGTGCATCAGGAAGCTATGGACATCGTCGTTCAAAACATTACCTACTCGAAAGAGAAAAAAGAATGAATGCGTTACCCAGCACTTTTGAAAATACCCTTCCGAATGCGTCTCTGTCCCCAGCACATTTCAAACCAAACTGACGCCCGAGCCATATCCACTGAGGTATGATTCTCAGAACAATATTATTCAAATGTTGAGATAGTGTATTTGTATTGTGTTACCAAACGTTATCAGTAACATTATGGTTAAAAATCAATAATACTATAAGAAATATTTCCGCTATTTATTTATTTTTAGTTTAGCCTACAGCTATAGCTACTTTGATTATGCATTATTGTACAAAAGGCCCGGATACCTTTAAATGTCCTGGACGATTTCAACCAATCATAGAGTACAAGGTTGCCATAGTGACATTCGTGCTGAGGTGAATTGGTGCTGAGGTGGATTCAGTCGGAGAGAGAAGACGCATCATAATTATTAGTTAAGATACTTGACAGTTTCAGTTTAGTTAATCTGTAGTGTTCGACGATTATTCAGCTGGTTTACATATACATTGAGTCGCTGTGTGCGTACATACCAAGTAAGTTTATATTTCCAAGTTTTTCCGTTAGTATGCAGAAACTGTTAGACGATGTTCATTAGCGCGAGCGATACCTGATTGGCATAAATCTGCCTGTATTACTTCTTCTTTAGTAATTTTTCGGAGATTCTGCATGTTACTTTATGTTATGTATGAGACATTGTTATTATTAGTTTTACGGTTACTTTAGAGATGATCATTATCATGAGGTAATCAGCGCCGTATACTGAGCATATGGAATGTCTAGTTAAACGCATTTATGTGCTATTAGCACCTCCTTGTGGTGATGTTTAGAATTATTATTCTGTCTGGTAGCACTTCCTTAATGGGTTTGTTAGACTGAATGCTGTTAATAATGTTTATTATTAATGATGTATATGTATTTTAATGTTTATTTCTTTGTTTAATTTGTTATAGAACCACACACACATACCCCATATGTAAATCAACCAGCTCTTCAGTAAATAAGTGAAGTTTGAACCCTGCCTGGTGTGTCTGTTCAACTAAGCCTCATCTTATACAGTTCTGACCGACTGCCTGCTGCGTTTCACATCCATTAAAATTAGTCTACTATCGAACCTCTTCATTTCAATGGTCCTTCGAGCCGGATCGTGAATCACAGCAGAGAGATGACATCCCACTTTGAGCCAGACACTCCTGTTGTTCGACCTAGACGACAGATAAGGCTGCCTGCACATCTAGCAGATTATCAAGTTACTGATTCAACGAATATGAAGAGAGCGTTACCTCTGTTTCCTCCAACGGCTGAGAGTGTGTCACAATCATCTTCTCCAGAGAGCCAGTCACCGTATCCAGATGGCCTACTACTATGCGATGAATGGCCAGATTTAGCAGAAGATGTGGCACCAGAGTATAATGAGCCCCGCCAAGACCAGCATCTCTTTGATATTAAAGCTATGTGGACTGAGATGAAAAGAGATAGCAATGAGCTTCGCAGTCACATTCTACCTGAGATACTTTCTACGCTGCGAGGGCTCCAAGTGGAGAATGCTACGTTAAAACAAGAAATTCAGCAGATAGCCACAGAAAGAGTGACTCCTGGTCGACCAGTAACGCCAGTTCCAGCTCCTCGCACCCATGTGCCATCATCCGTCCATAGACAGAGAGGTTCTACAGAGTATGCTGGGGAGGTTCCTCTAGATCGATTTGCCCAGTACGAGCAGCTGACAAAGCAGATGGGAGACTTCACGTTTTCACCCAGGCCAGAGCACCCGTATGCTGGAAGGAGTCGCCCTGTCCCCTCTCAGAGGTCCTACGCCCACTCAGTACAGCCTGTAACAGCTGTTCAGCATGACAATGAGCCACTTAGTCCTAGAAGCAGCTATCGTCAAAGTGATAGAGACTTCCAACAGACTCCATGCCCAGAGCTGACGTCTAGATCAGAAATGCAGCCAGTTTATGAGCAGGTTTACCAAGGCCCTAAGCCTACCATCCCCCGTCTGACAGCAGCAGATCCCAGACAGTTTTCGAGATTACGGATGGCGCTAGAGAATCTTCTGCCAACGAATGCGAGTGAACGCTTTAAGTATCAGATCCTGACTGATCATTTAGAGCTGGAAGAGGCCCTACTAGTAGCAGATTCCTACTGTAATTCAGTGAGACCTTATACAGACACTATGCAAGCTCTCGTGAAGATGTATGGTCAGCCCCACAAGCTTGTGCTGCGGAATATAGCTGAAGTACTAGAAGGTCCCAATCTCAAGCCAGGTGATGTTAAAGCATTCAAGTTCTTCGCCCTCCGTGTACGCTCATTAGTGAGTATGTTGGAGCAGTTGGGGTCTGAGGGAGCATCTGAGTTAGAATGTGGCTCACACGTGTCCAGACTCCAGGGCAAGCTTCCCCACGAGCTACAGATCAGTTTTAAGAGATATGTCCACCCATCTAGGATCACAGTCCCCACCCTCATCGACTTTGCAGACTGGTTAGAGTATGAGCTCCAGGTCCAAGACGACACTGCCAAGACAACTACTTATGCTCCACCCTTAGCTATTAAGAAGCGAGAAGGCCGTTACAACCCCAAGTCTCCTGGTCGATCGACAAGTTTCCTGCTGGGTACAGAGAAGCCTGCTATAGACAGTGAACGCAGAGTGTCCGCTCCAGAGTCCCGGTCCAGCTCTGCACGGTATCAAGAGAAGGTACGTGCTTACTGCCCTTACTGTGATAACGCCAGTCATTTCCTTAATGGATGTCACAACTTCAAAGAATTAACCAGAGACCAGAAAGAGACCTGGATTCGTAAGAATAATCGTTGTTGGAGATGTGGCCGCAATCATCACGCTTCCAGGTGCACACTGAAAGCCTTGTGCAAGACCTGCAACAGGAAACACCTCCTTATATTGCATGATGTGAATGATAAAGTTGCGACTGACAGTACAACGCTCCCACCCCCAGAGCACTCCTGTCTTGTGAGTACCACAAACGACATCCTGTACGTTGACCGTTCTGTCAGTAGCCGTAGAGTAATGTTAAAGGTGAGCAAGGTGATCATCACGAATGGAGATGCATCGTTAGAGACATATGCAGTGCTTGATGACGGGTCTGAAAGGACTATCCTCCTTCAAGCAGCCGCGCTGCAGCTGAATCTCAAAGGACAATCAGAAGATCTGATACTCAGAACAGTGAGACAAGATCAGCAGGTGATTCATGGGGCGGCCGTTTCTTTCACAGTATCATCTGTGTCTCATCCTCACAAGAAATATCTCATCCAACATGCCTTTACAGCTGAGAAACTAGGTCTTGCTGAACACACCTACTCGGTGGCTTCCTTAAAGAAGAGGTATCGACACCTAACAGGCCTTCCACTGCAGCAGATGGATAAAGTGCAGCCGATGTTGTTGATAGGGTCAGACTGCCCACACCTCATTACGCCTGTTGAACCAGTCCGGTTAGGCCCACCAGGTGGACCTGCTGCAGTTAAGACCCGCTTAGGATGGACTCTTCAAGGTCCTACCCACGAGATTCGTCGTGAGATTAACACACACCAGTGCTTCTTTACCTCTATCCTCCCTAACGCAGATCTGTTTGCTCATGTAGAGAGATTATGGCAGATGGATGTGATTCCGTACCGCAGCAACAAGGTGGTGACGAGATCTAAGCTGGACCAAGAAGCTATTAGGCTCTTGCAGGAGAAGACTGTGAGAGTGGAGGTGGAAGGGACTATGAGGTATGCTACGCCGCTGCTGAGGAGTCAGAGTATGCCACAGCTAACCATGGCCAAAGAAGCTGTTCTTCCTCAGCTAAGGAGTGTCGAGAGGAGACTGCTAAAGAATCCAGATCAGGCTTCGGCCTACCAGGCGGAGATCACGAGGCTGAAGGAGGCAGGTTACATAGCCAAGCTGCAACCAAGGGAAGTGATGAGCTCTGCAGAGTCATGGTACATACCTCACCATATGGTGCAGCATAACAACAAGAATCGGGTTGTCTATAACTGCTCCTTCCAATATGAAGGTCACAGTCTTAACGAGTTCCTCCTTCCAGGACCCACGCTTGGCTCATCCCTTTTAGCAGTTCTGCTCCGCTTCCGAGAGCATCAGGTGGCCATAAGCAGTGATATTCGAGGTATGTTTCACCAGGTGAGGCTGCTCCCTGATGACATGCCCCTCCTCAGATTCCTGTGGCGTGACCTGAAGCCAGAACAACCCCCTGATGTGTACCAGTGGCAAGTTCTCCCCTTTGGTACCACATGCAGTCCCTGTTGTGCCACCTATGCCTTGCAGAGGCATGTCATAGACCACAGCCAGTCTGGGGACCCAGTCAGAGAGGTAATCGAAAGATCATTCTATGTCGATAATTGTCTACATAGTCTTCACTCTCCCAGAGAGGCCAGAGACCTAGTTGACCAATTATGTTCTCTCTTAACCACCGGAGGGTTTGAGCTTCGACAATGGGCCAGTAATTGCCCGTCAGTGGTTACTCACCTCTCTTCTGAGTCAAGATCAAATACCTGTGACCTCTGGCTTAGTCATGGCCAACAAGACACCCATGAGTCTACGCTCGGACTACACTGGCATTGTCAGTCTGACACCCTACGTTACAAACACAGAGGTAGCCGCTGCTCTACTGTGACAATGCGCAGTATCTACCACGTGCTGGCCAGCCAATATGACCCTCTCTGATGTCTCATGATGTCAGCTCGCAGATGGATCACCAGTCCTGTAGATACGACATCCACGTTTTCTGTGATGCATCTGAGCAGGCGTATGGTTCTGTGGCCTATCTGCGGACAGAGGACAAAGAAGGTCAAGTGGAAGTCATCTTTGTCGCCGCCAGATCCCGCGTTGCGCCCCGGAAGCAGCAATCTATACCCCGCTTAGAGCTGTGTGCCGCTCTCACTGGAGCACAACTCTCCCAACTCCTGAATACAGAGCTTACAATTCCCATTCACTCCACTACTCTCTGGTCAGACTCCACCACCGTGCTCACATGGCTTACTTCCAGCTCATGTCGCTACAAGGTGTTCGTAGGAACACGGGTGGCGGAGATCCAAGAGATAACAGCTTCAGCCAACTGGCGCTATGTCAGATCTGCAGACAATCCAGCGGATGACATCACTCGAGGCAAGCCTCTACGTGACCTTGCTACAGGGAGCCGTTGGAGCCAGGGACCAGCCTTCCTCAAGCTGCCACCGGCTAGTTGGCCCGGGCAGCTCCCTCTGTCGTTCGAAGAGTCAAGCAGTGAGTTGAGACAGTCAGCTTTCTCTGGGTTAGTGACCACAACTGCACACTCACTTCAGTCACCTCACTATAACACACTGTCAGAGTGTCTGAATGCCTATGGACAGAAGCTTCACGGGGCGGCCTACTCTTCCAGTGCTGATCTCCAAAGAGACGTTCAACATGCAGTCCTTCGCCAAGCTCAGTCAGAGTCCTTTCCTGATGAGTTGAAACTTCTGAAGTCCGATAAACCAGTATCAGCCTCTAGCAGATTGGTTTCACTCTCCCCTGAGCTTGACGTTGCTACTGGTTTGATTCGTGTAGGAGGCCGTCTCCGACATTGTGAGGTACTAGAAGCAGATGTTGCTCATCCAGTGGTCCTTGACCCTCGACATCCTACTACAGAGTTGATTATCAAGGATTATGATGAGAGATTGTGTCACCCCGGAACAGACTGTTCACAGAGATCCGAAGGTCATACTGGATTCTGAGAGGTCGAGAAGCTGTCCGCCGATACCAGCGTCAGTGTACGCAGTGTAGGAAATGGAAAGGTCGTCCAGAAATTCCCCTCATAGCCGACCTACCCCTGACCAGACAGAGATATTTTCGTCCAGCTTTCTACTCGACTGGCATGGACTGTTTCGGCCCTTTCATTATTAAGATCGGCCGTCGGAACGAGAAGAGGTGGGGCATAATCTTCAAGTGTATGACCACCAGGGCCGTCTATCTTGATCTTCTCACCAGTATCGACTCTGACTCGTTCTTGATGTCCCTACGACGGTTCATCGCCCGGCGAGGGAAACCGTACGAGTTATTGAGCGACCAAGGCACCAACTTTAAGGGAGGTGAACGGGAATTAGATGACTCTACAGAGTCACCTCGCCAGCCAGAAGATAAAGTTTGTTTACAACCCGCCAGGTGCCCCACACTTTGGCGGTTGCTGGGAGAGAGAGATCCGCTCGATCAAAACAGCCCTCAGAGTGACCATCGGGACTCAGACTGTCACTGAGGAAGTCTTAAGAACAGTTCTGATCGAGGTTGAAGGTATTCTCAACTCAAAGCCTCTTGGGTACACCTCCTCGGATGTGGCCGACCCCGATCCAATAACCCCATACTGCTTCATAATCGGCCGTCGAGACGCATCCTTACCTCAGGTAGTCTACCAAGAGTCCGAGATCCTGAGTCGCAGGCGCTGGCGCCACAGCCAACTGCTGGCTGACCATTTTTGGAGACATTTTCTCAAGTACTACTTACCTAGTCTCCAAGCTCGCCAGAAGTGGCAGACTGAGAGGAAGTCGTTGCAGAGTGGAGATGTGGTCATGATCGTCGACCCCCAACTTCCTCGTGCTCTCTGGCCAGTAGGCAAGATCACTCAGGTGTTTCCAGGCACCGATGGGCGGGTCCGGACAGCCAGCGTAGATGTTAAGGGTAGGACTTACACGCGGATTGCGGCTCGCCTCATCCAGCTTCCAGCTCTACCTGAGGATGACCAGGACAAAATGTAGGCCTTTTCAAGATGATCGAATTCAATTCTTGAATTCGGGGGCGGCTGTACAAAAGGCCCGGATACCTTTAAATGTCCTGGACGATTTCAACCAATCATAGAGTACAAGGTTGCCATAGTGACATTCGTGCTGAGGTGAATTGGTGCTGAGGTGGATTCAGTCGGAGAGAGAAGACGCATCATAATTATTAGTTAAGATACTTGACAGTTTCAGTTTAGTTAATCTGTAGTGTTCGA
Organism: Pimephales promelas; assembly: GCF_016745375.1. The sequence goes on from NW_024121766.1 coordinate 534,857, forward strand.
CGATTATTCAGCTGGTTTACATATACATTGAGTCGCTGTGTGCGTACATACCAAGTAAGTTTATATTTCCAAGTTTTTCCGTTAGTATGCAGAAACTGTTAGACGATGTTCATTAGCGCGAGCGATACCTGATTGGCATAAATCTGCCTGTATTACTTCTTCTTTAGTAATTTTTCGGAGATTCTGCATGTTACTTTATGTTATGTATGAGACATTGTTATTATTAGTTTTACGGTTACTTTAGAGATGATCATTATCATGAGGTAATCAGCGCCGTATACTGAGCATATGGAATGTCTAGTTAAACGCATTTATGTGCTATTAGCACCTCCTTGTGGTGATGTTTAGAATTATTATTCTGTCTGGTAGCACTTCCTTAATGGGTTTGTTAGACTGAATGCTGTTAATAATGTTTATTATTAATGATGTATATGTATTTTAATGTTTATTTCTTTGTTTAATTTGTTATAGAACCACACACACATACCCCATATGTAAATCAACCAGCTCTTCAGTAAATAAGTGAAGTTTGAACCCTGCCTGGTGTGTCTGTTCAACTAAGCCTCATCTTATACAGTTCTGACCGACTGCCTGCTGCGTTTCACATCCATTAAAATTAGTCTACTATCGAACCTCTTCATTTCAATTATCAAAATACATGTTACGTTACATTCATCATTTTTCTGGTGATCCGAGTTGTCTATCGTAACGATTGACCAAAGAAAGTTTGTTTATTTTATTATTGAAGCTTGAGACCGGTGGTACTGGTGGTCTGGGGTGCCTCGGAGTTGATAACACTTGCCAACGCTTGTAGCTAAAAAGGAAAAAGAAAATGTATCAATCTTTTATCAACATATCATTTATAGACAAGGTCAAAATAGCACAGATGGAGTTGCATGTGTGAAGTTGCAATGCAATTTATCGTTTACTTATAGTTCTGTTTGTGTAAATGTGGGTAAATAAATATAAAAAAGTTGCATTATTAGCTAGCAGCTCTCGTGTCGGTTTATGCATTATCAAGTCATGCATTATAACGTTACTAATTCTGAGGCTGACGACAAGCTAAACTAATGCATAATTTGTAGAATTTCATATCGATTTATATGCGATCTGAGAAACACAAATAAACCCTGATAGAGGAACGGACAAAACACTTATACTTACAGAAAACAAGCAAGTTTGTTTGCTAATGAAAATGCTAACATCTAAGTTACAGTATCTAACGTACTAGTAAGCCGGTAACAGACAGCGAGCATAATAATAAAAAAAAACAGACAATAGCAAACATCCCGACTCCCGAGGTCACAATTACAAGAAATACAAACATTAAACACAGTTTATTATAAAGATACTTACAAGTGCAACAGCAAGAAGGCCAGGTCAGCATCGGTTTTGCAGGCTTCGCTTTCTTTCAGTTCTCTCTATTCTGAAAAAGCCGGTCCGTTTTCTCTTCTTTGTTTCTCTGATAAACACTTCCGAGCTGTCTTCTTCTTCTTTTACATCAGCCATCACGAAAACTTGAAGAATTCAATATCTAGCGTTACCTTTTTCTTATAGCTAGCCGGCTCCTGGATGGCCGGGGGCGTGTACGCATGCGTGTGCGCGTATAGTGCCGTAAAGCAATTCGTTACCTCGCGAGACCTGAAATCTCACGATACTTCCTAACACTGAGGCCGGCGAGCCGCCGGCCCAAAGTTGCAAGGGTGGTTTTGCGGCTCACAGGCCAGCCCGATCTCATGAAAGTTCGTGTCTATGGCACGAATGTCATTTCTCGTGGCATTTATACGCCAAAAACAGTTTTTGCGTGTATTTGGCACGCGATTTTCGCGTACATATGATACGCACTTTTTTGCGTATAATACACACGAACTCCCCACCCCCCCTCCCCCTAAACCTAACCCAGGGTTTTTTAGTGCGTACCATATACACGAAAAAAACACTTTTGGCGTATAAATGCCACGAGAAATGACACTCGTGGTATAGATACGCACCTTCATGAGACTGTGTTGCACAGGCACCAGGGGGGTGCGAGATGATCACCATTCAACACGAAATCAGTAATATTAACATTGCAATGACTCCAAAGCTGTTCAGTTAAGGTAAAAAAAGTTACTTAGTTCTGCTTTAAGCTTGACGTCGACTAGTCGCGTTGATCATGTGACACTATATGATTGCGCTAATTTTCGGTCTATGGCCGCGTTACAGACGACAACAGATGAAGAGCCTAGAGGGTCATTGCAGCAAGAAAGCAGCATTGGTACATAAAGCGTATGGGAATACTTTACTAACACCACTATATTGTTGAAAATGAAAGTAAAAGCATGACGCACGCTCACTGTTTTACCGGGAAATGAGAGCAGTCTCTTTTAAAATCATTCAAACATTAGCCTATTTTTTTCATATATTTATTTAAACATATTAATGCATGTAATTCACCCGCAATCAATTGGAATATTATTTTGTATTACCATAGCTAACGTGCAGATGTGAATTTATAGCTTTTTTTCCTTTTCATCCTAAATGATGATGTAAACAGCTACATCTGGCCACTTCACGTCTGTGATCTGATTGCTATCCGATCGTGAAAAGACCAGATGTAAGCTAAATGCCCGCCGAAACGCATTGAAGACGGATTTAAATCCGATCGCTCAAATCACTTCATGAGGAGGTCTGGGCCGCTTTACAGACGAAACTGGACACGTGTAAATGCATCTGGTTGTTGAAACCGCATATGTAAATTGGACCTCCCAAAAATGCTGAAATAAAACGTGTGAGAGCAGCCTGTGCTATTATATTCTTTATATGACGAAGCTATAACACGCACCGCAGCTGAGCATCTATTCATAAAGCCAACGTGCAAACTATCGTAAATCAAAGTGAAAGTAAGTCACAGACGCTTAACACACAAAATCATCTTCGTTAAAAGTAAAGAAACAAAATGATCTTACCAGTGCTGTCTCTCTTATTGCGGTCTTTGATTGTGAAATTAGCTGATCAATAAAATGCAGCATTGCTTTCGGTGACGTGAACTTCGTTAAATCTGCATATAGCGCGGATTTATATCTATTTTGCGAAAACATATTTATGTGACCAGGTTTAAATGGAATCGTTTTGATAAATCAGGTCAGTAAAAACGCAAGAAGTGTCCAGGTGTAAACGCCCCATTATGAGCTGTCAGCGTCTGTATAATTTTCTGTTAATTAATTGCAAATTGTGGCAAATCTGTCACATCTCTTGTGTTTTATGAATGATGTCAGCTCGACTTTGATGTCATAACAGTCGACTTCAAAAAAATCTGAAGTCGTTCAACCCCTAATATATATATATATATATAAAGCCGGTGGCACCGCCACCTTGGTGCCTTTAGGGTTATTCTGCATGACGTGCAAAAATGTAGCCCTCGCTTTGACTGAGAATGAGGTTAGTGTTTTAAAATTTTTAGGAAAACAAATACATTGAAATATAGGACATGAATTTTAAACTCTTTCAGCTTCAATTACAAATACAATCTTACTTTTATTTAAAGCAAACTATACATTTAAGTCAAGTCAAGTCACATTTATTTATATAGCGCTTTTCACAATACAGATTGTATCAAAGCAGCTTCACACTGATAACATGAAAGTAGCACAACACAGGATCAACAACATTGCTAAACACTAAATAATCCCAACTGAGCAAGCTCAAAGCAAGCCAAAAGCAAGGCGATATGCATATAACCCCCATTTAAAAGATGGGGGTTATATGCATATTTTGTCATTTAAAAAAATACAAAATTGTTATGCTAACAGACAAGGACTTAGAGACAAGGACTTGCAGGAAAAATCACAGCCAACCACACACACACACACACACACACACACACACTTATAAACAGACAACAGCCCTCCCCTCCCCCCACACACAGACACTGATAGAGACAAGATACACATCCAAAACTACAATATCTGACTTTCTTTTGGTCTGAGCTTCTTACTGTTAATTAGAGAGTTGATCGGCTTGACGAGAACAATATACGTGGCAAGTTTTGTAACTGTAGGTAAAACGAGCAAAGTTATAACACATTTTATGTGTCCTTTTTTAGTCATAAAATTCATTTCCTCGCCACGGCCAAACCGTTCGAGAAATCAAACATCCGTCCGGAATTGAGCATCCTCAATGTCTTGACTTCATGCACACCGAGTATGGTGGTGATTGCTAAACACATGCATTGTAATTTGATGTATTTCTCCTAGGAGATTTATTCAAACAACCCATAATTCCCATAATTCCCGACTTCCATTTGAACTGTCTTAAAACTTAGAGCACGAAAGTTGCAGAGATGGGCGCAGGTCACGCAAGTCTCAAGTCTTAACCGTCAAGTCTCAAGTAAGTCCCAAGTATTTTTTGGGGGGGCAAGTCAAGTCAAGTCACAGGCTATGTCAATTCAAGTCAAGTGCAAGTCAAGTCACCTTATTATTGTAATTTTACATGCAGAATCTGATCTTAATAAAGTGAAAAGACAAGATAAGTATTTGCCAGTAAATTACAATCATTTGCATTGTAAATAGTCATGTTCAGTAAAATACACCATGGAATCAAACAAAATTGTAACTTCAAAAAATTATTTATTTTTCACTTCTGCCAACAGTGTGTTTGAAATGTTTAAAATTTTCAACATTGAGTCCATAAAACAAATAACAGCTTAACATCGTACAGACTCTCTGAACACCTCCCTCTCTCTCAAACACAGTTTACAAACAATATTAAACTTTGTTACATTTCTCCTCTCTCTCTCTCTCTCTCTCTCTCACACACACACACACACACTTTCTCTCTCTCTCAAAAACAAAAACATGACTGTTAAAGGTTGTATCAGCGATGGCGGGGTAACATCACTTCTGTTGATGTTCAAACAAAACAGAGAGCTAGCTGGCTGCTCCCTCCCATGCAATTGAAACTCTTCTAAACGTGCATCTATGGGCATCAGTTTGGTTTGAAATGGACAGAGGCGCATTCGGAAGTGCATTTGGGTACAATGACGCATTCATTTACTTTTCTCTTTTCATGTTTTGAAAGACGATGTCTTGTAGCTTACTAATTTAAAGAAATAAAAATGTATACAAAAATGAGATGATGTCCTGACTTGTTTTATGAAAAAAGCCTTAAGTTTTCAAAAAGCATTAGACATTACTCACTTACTCCCAGTAATTACTCCCAGTCAAGTTTGATAAAAATAAATTTTTAGTTTATTTTTATTATTAAAATGCATTTAAGAAAATATATTCATATAAACCTGATTTATTGTTGACTGGTGTGTGTTTAAAATTTGTTTTCAGAATAAAATGGAACAAAATGGTAGATTATGTGGTAATGCCTCTCCGAAATGGGACATAATTTAACCCAGATATTTTTTCACAAGACAGAACACATGTCATAAAGCCCATTACAAGTCTTAACTCATTTTTGACCAAATGTGTAGTAACTGCGCTTTGCCTTTGTAGGGCAGTATTGCTAGGGGTTCCAACAGGAAAACTGAACTCCCTGAGCTTCTTCCTGTATTCGCGAAGTTGACTGTGTGTATAAAATATCTTCTTATTAAACTGTATGGACACTGACAAAGTTCTCAATGCTTCGTTTTGAATGTAGGGACCCTTATTATGTTAGTGTGGGGCTATTTTGAGCCTTGTTAGTGGTAATAACAAGCGATTTTTATTTGTCTTTACTCTATGCCCTATATACTAGCATTATACTAGCGTTATAGGCTAAACTGTTTTTATAGATAAAACTATTTACATTCGGCAATCATGAAAACAAATCTCAGATAACGGTTGAATAGGTAACAATGTGTAATTTTGCGCCGGAGTTCTCCTTTAACTTACATTAGGTAGCTAACTACGAACGAGCTAACCAGATAACATTAACAAATCGACAAGCACTTACTGGGCAGAATGGCTCTTCAAATGAAGGACGAAATTGGAGGTTGTCGTCTGGCTGTCCGCGATCTTAACGTTGCATGTCTTGCAAAGCGCTGTTCTTTTGCCATCTTGTTGTAAGAAATTCTTGAATCCGAAAGCGACGACCCTCGGTATCCCTCCGGCTGACATGTTGATGTGATCTGATGTAAAAGGGCGTGGTGTGCAGACACCTCTGTAACCCCGTATTCAGTAACGTTAGCTTCTTTAAGTTTGTGCCATTTTTGCTATCAAGAAACTTTGCAGATCTAGTGAAAGTTCTGTTCTTATGGAAATCCGTATGTTTTCCCATAGACAGTATAGACGTGTTTTCCCCCAAAAGGGGGCGTTACCCTTCGACGACGCAAAAGTGGCGTTGGTCTATCTGCCGCCAGCGCGTATCTCCGCCAGATTGCGTTCGTTACTAGGCAACATATCTAGGCAACATATATATGCGCGCTGCGTGCACCACTGATCTATACATGACATGTCATTCAGTAGCGCGAACACACGGAAATGGACGGAACATCCTCGGCCACCGTACGTTCGTTACTAGGTAACCAACAACATCGCGCGAACACATGTGTCGTGATGGAGAAGAAGGTAAGTTGGAAGAAGCTCGTCTAACATTTTTGGGCTAGAACATTTAATATGTAGCCCATCGTACATTATTATTGATGCAGTCAAAAACTCATACAACTACTTTGCAACCAGGCTCAGTTTGGCTATCTTACGTTATCTGAAACTAAGAGAAATGTTAGTGGGTATGGAAAGGAATGAAGATTTACTGATTTTATTTTAAATTATATTATACTGTAATATTAATAGTCTTTCTAGTTACATTAAGGATGTATTACAGCAGATTGCTCTGGGTAATATTTAATCATTGTCATAATGTTGCATTTGTATTTTTCAAAGATGTCAGGAAAAAAGCAGAAAGTTTTTTATTTTGTCATTTTGGGCACCAAAGGGTAAGCCCCCTAAAAAGGTTGCCAGATTAGAGGAGACAGTGGAAGAGGTGGTGCACTCTAATCTGTCCATTTGTTCTCAGTGTCCCACCACACAATAAATCATTCGTCTAGAAGACGCATTCAAAAATCAAAATGCAATTTTTAAAGATTTGTTTGAAACTGTTTGGAGCAATTTGTTATATTTTTGGTTAGCTATATTTGTAATACTGCATTAAAGAGTATTTGATGTGATGAATTGCTCTGTCATTTATCAGATTTACTAATTGTTATAATTTTAATTTTTTCTGGTTAATTATGAACAATGGGTAAAATTGGGGGCGGGGATGGGTGGGGCGGGGCTTCATTATGGCTCCTCCCCTAACCGCGTGTGATCTCACTCCAAGCTTTTGCTCAAACTTGAGAACCCTGTAATTTAAAATGTATATCTTTCCATTTTGTAATGACTCCTTACCTTCAAGAAATCCTCCTTCATAACCTGGTACAGAGCTGTACAGGTTTCCATCACTATTTGTGAGATGGTGCTGGTGCCCATCCTGTACTGGAATCTGAGGGACTTGAACGCTTCACCTGCATGACACCAAAAAGTTCAGATACATAAGTTACCCAGACAGACAAAAATGTTATCACTACATTCATTGAATGTTCGTTTAAAACGAAATCATACAAACCTGTTGGTATTGCACGTCTCATCTTGGTGTTCTGCTTTGTTATAAGATGCTGGACTCTATCCAGCAAAAAATCAAACTCCTCCGCCGTCATTCGCAGCAACTCCCTGAAGCCTGTCCTATCATTATTCTATTACAACGATAAATAAATCAAGAAACACGGCTTTTTATCACAGCCCACAAAACTTTGACTTTTTAACATTTTAAATGCGGCCGTCAGCCAAACATAAACATGCAGCTACATCTCCGATATCCACAAGTTTCCTACGCCCCATGAGGCCTTGCGTCAAAAGTGGGCGCGACTTCCGGTTGGAAGTAAACAAAGCGCGATTTGACATGCTTGACACTCGTTCATTCAACAGTTGACAGTCATTCAAGTTATAGCGATCCAAACTAGCTAACGATGTGGGAACACAACCTCAACGAAATTCAAAAGGGTGAAATAACAGTACCTTTACCTCCGCAGTAGTTGATTGGGAGTATTATAATAACATTATTAATAATCAATACTCATCAAGGCATGGTGACAGGCAGTTGTGCGAGCTGACAAACAATTAAAATAAAAAATACACACTTAGTCATTGTGCTTTGGAGTTTATTCAAAATTATAAATGAATGTGCTGCTTGAATAACTTACATTAACTGGCACATTTGGTATTCTGTCAACACAGGCTTTGATCCTGAGTTTAGGTGTAACATCAGTAGCGAACAGCCAATCACATGCTGATAGAGTTTATAGAACATTAAGAATTTAAACAAATGTACACAGGAAGATTCGTTGTCTTTTGGTAGGTGATGGAAACTACAGTCGTTTGCAGGATCAGAGACGGGCTCTGGCAGGATCACTCTGATTTCGTTTTCAGCTTATGTTCAAAACAATCACGTTTAAAGGCCATGGTGCAGGTTTTTTTTTTTTTTCTTTTTTGGCAATTTTCTAGTTGGTAATAAACATTTAAACAGTTATCCATTGTATCTGATGTTGTAGGGTACTCAAAAATTAAAATATAACACGGAAAAGTGGGTGAAATGTTAGCTTTTAGCTAAAGCTAAGCAAGGATTCTTATTTCTCCCACAATGCATTCCATGACGTCACATGAGGTACTCGCTTCTGACGACAGCTGCTAGTCCATGTGAGGGAAACAGCTGGAAACCCAGCGCTGGTCGTTCTCTCCATACTCGACACGACGGAATCCAACGGCGTGCACGGGCGAAGGTATAATACATGTATTAAATTGTATGAAATAATCCCGGTAAAGCACAAACACAGCTGAGGGTGACGCTAACAGACAGCAGACAAACGACAGTGAGTGAACGCGGCAGCAAGAATCCACCTGGCTGTCACTCAAGTGGCCACGCCCTTAATTATGCAGAACTTTAAGGCTTAAATATAATTTAAACAGATGAGTTATAAAAAAATTCACCCCCCCCCCCCCTCCCCTCACAGTTGTCATGAAGGGGAAAATGAGCTCTATAGACCAAAGCCACTTTTTGCTCCAGGCTGTAAACATGTTTTTTTCTGCTGTAAAGTTTGGCATTTTAACATGGGTGAGATACAGATTTGACTCGCTTCTGCAGCCTGCCTCAAGCGGCCACTCGATAAATTGCAGTTTAATTCACTTCCGTGTTGGGTTCAAGAGAGAGACGGGGAGGTTGCCGCTTGGACAAAACGTGGTTTGTAGACGAGATTTAATCATTGGGTGACAGAGTTGTTGTCAAATCCTGTAGTGCGTCGATCAGCTCCAGTTGCAGATCAATCACGATGTGTCGTTTGGTGTGAACGGCTCAACAACTTGAGCACTCCTGATTTCACAGAGAGAAAGTCATGTAGTGTGAACTGCACAGTTCAGCCCAACGTTTTAAAATCATGTAGTGTGAACTAGGCTTTAGTAGCAACAGCTAGCACCTTACAGTCCTTAGCCTCTCAGTTACAGAGATGCTCAGCCCTGGCTGTTTTTAGTGTCTTTTTATAACGTGTCATACTGTCTTTCCACACGATTCTAAAGACCTCTAAATTAGTTTGTTTCCATTTACGCTCTAAGTTACGAGTTTCTCTCTTGATAACATGTGTAGTTCGCCTACTTTTGTACCAGGGTGCTTTAGTTTTCTCTCTAACCTTTTTTAATCTAATTGGTGCAACAATATCTAATGTAGAAAATGGTACAATGATAGAATGAACTATCCAGTGTCCACAGATCAGCAACATTCACCATGGATTTACTGTAGTAACACTAACTACTGCATGCTTGAAAGCATTATAGCCTATATTCCTGCCAAACTTCCAAGGAACTGAGTTGGTTTTTATTTTGACATTATGAATGAATATGAAAATGGCAGCCCTCAAATGTTAATCTAAACTAAATATAGACCTTTGTTTATAACTACTACAATATTATGGCTACATTTTGTTTTTCCAATGAGCTGTTTTGTTTTATATGCTCATAAGAGTCTATTATAGCTCCGTCATTGCATACTTTATTATGTTAGTTTTAATAATAAAAAAAACTCTTCCATTTCTTCACAAGTTCTTTTAAATGTCACTTTGTATTTAAGAAAAACGTGCCCTTTAGTCATTATTTGGGTAGCACACGTATTCTGAATGCCTTTTCATTTCAATATAGATTAATTTCAAGATTACAGTGAGATTAATCTAGATTAAAAAATAATCTATGCCCACCACTAATATATACACACACAAACACACACACATTGAGAGAGAACAGTTTGCGTTCATGTGAGCAGCAAATATTTATTTTCATTATTACAAATTGTAAGAACAGGCGTTGCCATTCCTTAGTAACAAATTAAGTAGATTTTGTTGCATGTTATTACATTTTGTTTTAAAGTACTTCAGTAATTACTCTGTGACACAAACACCATAAAATTATTACACAGCTTTTCTATCTTTATATCCAATGACTGAGAATTATTTTAAAGGTTATACCAGCAAGTTTACACCTAAAACATGTTCAGGGTGACACTGACTGTGCCACCAGTGAGTGAATGTTGTGATATAATAATCCATCACTGTTCTGGTAAACTGTGTTAAAATCATCCGCACAAGGGAGCTTATTTATTATCAGAATAAAACAAGAAAATATTTGTAACCTGTTTAATGTGATAATTTTTGTCTGGGTTGGACTGCGTGGGTCGGACCAACAGTGGATGCCACTCTTTGTTGTGGTCTGTCAATTTTCTCCAGTTGTTTCTTTACACTTTTGTACGTTCTTTCCCATTCCTCCTTGGAGAGAGAGGAAGGATTGACCTCCAGAAACTTGTAGGCATCTCTGGTCTGGAGCCTAAACATGACAGATGCTTGTTGACAGTCATAAGAAAAACAACTCCAAGCCTGTGAAATAAAAACATTTACAAGTCAAGTCACCTTTTTTCATATAGCATTTTTTATAATACAGATTTCATCAAAGCAGCTTCACATTGAAAACATGAAAATAAAACAACCAGTTTGTTTTTAGGAGAAAATTGTGCCATCGTCCGCATTTAGTAAGGCAGATCAATAATATTGTTGAATATTAAATGCCCCCAACTAAGCAAGCCAAAAGCCAAGGCACAGTCACAATAGACTTTTATATGAAAAAATTAAGACTGCCATTTAAGAGGGAACACCCAAGCCTTCCACTCAGGTACAAATAAAGATAATAAGAATAAGAATATTTGTAATGGAAATATTTCTGGAAAGATTACAAATGTAATGGAAATGTTCTTGTAATCGTGTAAACGTTCATTTTACCTCTTTGGCTTTTTGGATTGAACCAATAAAATGATCTTTAAATATGTCAAATTCTTCAAGGAAATCTTCTCCAGCAAAGGTCTTCTGTTTCAGGGACTCCAGCCTATTATCAACATCCTCCCAGAAGTTTAGGACATCACCCAGAATGCCACGAATTTTTGACAAGCTTTTCTGAACTTCGTCTAGATGGATGGGTTCGGGTATGGAGTCTGTAGAGGGGAAATAAAGGTTTCAACAAGGGGTTAAGTGACACTAAAATAAAAAAATATATTTTTAGAACAATAATATCTTAGTAAAAATCTAAAATAATATTGACGAACTGTATATCGTTTGAAATCTTACTGTCTTTAGTTTTCATATTTATGCATTTCATATTTTTTAAAATAAATTACAGAGGAGCAGTAATTTATCAATTTGCAACAAGAATATTTCATATTCATTAGCCGTGTTTAGGCCTTTATTTTGAAACAGAAAAATAAACATAAAAGATTGGTAGGAACCTCAGTTTGTTTTCAACCAAAAAATATTGTAGATCCTACATTTGAAATGCAGCAATGCTCTTTTTATAGGTATATTATATTATTTCTGAATAGGACGTATACTTCATAAATTGTATGAAAATTATGGAAATATATGGTTAAGGTGAGGTCACTCAAAACATATTTTAATAAAAATGCAGGTGCCCAGTAGAAAGCTGGCTGTCCATCTAGTGAAAAATCTTGGTACTGCACCCAGATAAAATCTCACTCAAAGTCCATCAACCAAAAATACAGTGTTGGGAAAGTTCACTTTCTACATGAACTAGTTCAAAGTTCAGTTCACACATTTTAAAATGAACTAGTTCATTTGTAGTTTTTTGTTTGTTTGTTTGTTTGTTTTTTCATACGTTGCGAGCTCTTTTTTGACTTCCCACGCAAAGATATTTACATTCCCTCGCAAAACCTGTTGGCAGCTCGGACAGACACTTCCTGTTTAATGTCCCGCTGGCAGTGTTTCAGAGCTCCGTACGTTAATGGAGCGTTTCATAGTATTTGAACTTGGACTCAAATATAAAGAAATATACTGTAAATATGTCTGTTTTGTCTGTTTTTGTGACTAACGTTTCTTTAGTAACCATGGAGTATAAAATTCAATATAAATTCTCGGTATTGCATTGGACTCTATGATCGGCGGAAGTTATCGAGCATCCTTAGTTATCGAGTTACCATCCGAGTTATTAGACCTTCACCGGAAATACCGCCGTGCATAGAGCCCATTGGGTTGTAGCCATAGGCCCTGTCCCAATATCCGCACTTGCGCCCTTGTGCCCCTCAATGCGCGTTCATGCTAAGGGGTGCAAGACCGTAGGGTGTCCCAATCCTCTAATAGTGTTCTCCAGGGGTGATCAAAAGGGCACTTAATGCACCCTTTTCGTAAGTGCGCATCAGACCTCACTTTGCTATAGGATATTACCCAGAATCCTTGTAGGGGAGAACGGTTGCTATGGTGCTGTTCGGGAGCGGAAACTCCGAAGATAAAGGATGCCTGTGTGGTGAAGAATTTTTTAAAAATATTTGTGTTATTGGGTCACGAAATGTAGTTTTAAGAGTTTTTCAGTCGAGAATATAGATGTTTAAAGCTCAAATCTGTGATTTATTTATAAAAATAGCGCCTATTTTAAAAAATTGATCTGACGTTCGGAGTTCCAGGTAGTCACAGGGCGGCGGGTGCTCAGCGCTCATGTACCCCGCCTGCAACAGCCCTGCCCCGGCTAGTCATTCTTGCGTTTCCCGCGGGCTCTGTGTCTAGTGGTTAAACATGAGCTATAAATCGGCTTGTGTACATCAGACGGGCGATTTGGTCTCATTATTCTATGATTTGTTCCCTGGAAAATCGTTTTGGCTGAGGGGAAAAGTGAAGTTTCATAACTATTTTTAGGCTATTTAACTGTAACGTTGAAACGTTTGACTGAATCTTTTAACTTGCCTTAGGCTATTTGTTGACTTATATAGCTTCTTATACTTATACTACTTATACTTTTTAAGCTTATACTTTAATAATGGCTATCTATTCTTGGTCAATAAAATAAAAAGAGACAAGGTTGTGTCATTTTATTTTATACAGCCTATGTTAGACTATTTTAATCTATAGCCTATACAAAATATATCACCAACACGTCACGTTTTTTTTGTTTCTTTTTTTTCCATGTATGGGAATTTCATATATCAATTTCCATAATAACAATTAACATTGCATTTCGAATCTCTGTGAATGTGGTAAGGCAGTGTAAACTCAGGTAAACCTCAATCACATTTTATCTTAGCCAAAAACTGTTTTAATAGGCTATTAATAGCATTAACAGAAAGGTTGCTGGCTAAGAGTTAAAAAAAAGTAGCTTTTTAAGGTGTGCAAAACTGTCCCAATTCTGCTCTTCACAGCTTCGGGCCCTTGCGCTCTTTCTCCGCTAAGTGCACTTTCAACAAGTGTCCACTTCGAGGAAGGCCTTAGGGCTCAAGTGAGTATTGGGACAGGGCCATAGACTGTAAAAAATATGGACAAAGCGTCTGTGACGTCACCCGTAGACTCTCTGAAGAACGGGTTTGAGGCTGTTTATGGGGGGTATGGGCGGCGCCATACTGGAAAATCTTGGAAAATACAAAAGTTTCAGAAAGGATACTGAGGTGGTATGATGTGTTGCGTCAGATCATGGCCGAGACGTCAAATTCACTCGGCGCAGCCCGTTATTAGCTTTCAATCAAAGTTAACCGCCCTTATTTGTCATACATTTTTTTCTTAATATGATCTAAACTAACGAGTAAACACCCCCGCAGAGTTGTCAGGTATGCGGAACATATTGAAGATTACAATAAAAGACCATGGGACCAAACTGTAAACATGAATTTATGCTGTGAAAACAGATATTTTAACATGACGTCTATGGATATTTGCTCCCTTTCGGGACCGGCCTCTAGCGGATTTGAGATGTATTGCAGTTTTTCGCACTTACGGGTAGGCTTCATCTTTCAGATTAGAATGTTGCCGCTTGGTTGTAGCTCGTTGTCTAGGTTACTGTGATTGTAAATAGGTGTCGTCTGTGTTTTAACAACGTTTAGCTGAAGAATATTGACCCGGGTCAAAAAAAGTTCGAATAGCATGTGAATATATTGCCAACTTCACTGAGCAGCTTGAGTTAAGCACTGACCGCATTTCTCTATATTTGAGTCCAAGTTCAAACACTATGAAACGCTCCATTAACGTACGGAGCTCTGAAACACTGCCAGCGGGACATTAAACAGGAAGTGTCTGTCCGAGCTGCCAACAGGTTTTGCGAGGGAACGCCAATATCTTTACGAGGGAACGCAAGTTTCTCGGGGGAACGCAAAAGTTTTGAGAAAAAAAATTATTTCATCGTAAAATGTTTTTCCACCACCACGTCCCTTTAGGGGCTCCGTAGGCACCCTATAGACCTTTTTCACAAAAACCGGAAATACGTAATCGTTGTGGAAACGGAGTTCCCGTCAACTGTTAACACATCAGAAAAACCTACTCTGGGAGGAGAAAATTGATCAAAGAGTCTTCAAAACTTCGAAAAAATGTAAACTTGTCCAGTTGTTGATGACTTTGTAAAATGCTGTGGTGATGCTTGTCTGCAGCTGATTTATCTAAGACCAAAGATATGATATTGATTTTAGAACTGAAGCTCATTCTTCCCAATATACGTTAATTAAAGGTAAGAAGGTGGAGTGTGTGGAAAGTTATTCATATTTAGGGAGTATTATTTACAATAAACTACATTTTGATGTGAATACCAGAAAGAAGTCTGTCAGTTTTATTCAACAGTTATCCCGAATTTTTTGCACTGCTGTTGCTATAGAACGATCAAAGATAAAGAAAAATTATACAAATATTAATTTATTCCTTGTACACTCAGATTGTTAAATACTCAGAATGGTATATATTAATATTTTAAATTTATATGTAGCCCACTGTTGTGTGTTCTTATTTATCTTGTTTTATATGATGGTGTATATTTTATGTGCTTATTCCGCTGGATACAAATATCTTAATACAGTTGAACATGAACTAACGTTACTTCAAAAATACGCAAATCATAAAACATAAAAAATAAACAAACAATGACGGCTTATTAGTGAATGGTGACATGAGAAGTACAGAAGATCACAGGATCAATAACATCCCGCCAGATTGCCTGAATCCATTTCCGTCGAACTTCAGCGACAGGGAACTGACGAGGGAAGGAATGAAAACGACAGGTATGGCTGCTTTTGGGAATAACAAAAAAGATCAGTACGCAACATGTGCAAAAGGATCAAGTGATGTGAACTGGACAGAGCATGTACAGCGAGTGATCGATCAGACCACGCCCCTTTTCTGACATGTTGAGACATGCCCTGGTTTGCAGAGAACAGCATTCAGTTTAGTTTCACTTTGCAAGATAAGCTTCAGGTTGTGTTCGTGTGCGTCAGTGACCACAAGTAAGTTATCATTAGTTATAAAGTATTATAAGTTAATAAGTGACTTTAGCATTTGATGGTTAAATGTCAGTAACAGCCTTTTTCTCTATTATGTGTAGATTGTATGGCATTCTTATTGAAGTTCACATTTCAGAATATGTTTAGCCCTGTTTATTTAAATGACTAGAGAGAGTATTAGCCTCAGTTGTGTTATGTTAGTTGACATCAATGTTTATTTCCTTTTCTTTAGAACCACACCTACACAGTAAAGTTTATACATAGAAATAGTGCCTGTGCATCTGTATTAGGAAAATATACATTAAAGCTTTCAACAAATATTCCTGCCTTCCGTGTCCTGACTAGACACCCCATATTGGTGACTAATTTTCGCAACCAGTAGAGCACCATTACAATTTATGGTCCTTCGAGCCGGATCAGAGTCAACGATATGGCAACCAGTAAAGAAGGAATCAGCCTCCCTGTTTCACCTGTGCGCCCCAAACGTGCAGTGCAACGCCCAAGATATCTGGATGATTTCTTAGTCGAATATACAGACCAGCATAGCTTAGCGCAGATGCACAGGCACGAAGAGGAAAGGAATCTACTCAGTCCTGCTAGAAGCATATCCTCAATGACACCAATGCAGAATGCAAATGACGCCATTGTTCATCAGGCTTTGGAGACAGCGCGCCAACAGAGTGAAACGGCCAAGAAACAAACAGAGCTTTTGGAGTTTTTCCTGCAGCACCATTCCCTTCAGACCTCAGCTCAGTGGTCAAGGAGGTCATCACGGCATCAGACCCCAGTAAGAAAACTCTATCCAGACCGAGGAGGTGAACCACAGCCTTCCCCAGCCCTTGCTCCTCACCACCACAGAACTGAGGATCACCCAAGTGAAACTGCAGAAATAAGCCATCAGCTAGAACAAATGACACTTCCTCCGCCTCTTAGCCGAGTCATTCAACCCCCTAAGCACACGCTCAATCCATGCCATGACATTCAGTCTATTAAGCAGGATACTGAACACGATCCACCAGCTCACCTTCAGCCCAGCCATCCTAAAGGGTCACCCCAGGGCCTACAGCATTCAGTAGGCTTTCTAAGAAATGTCTCCTCAGATAGCTCACTCTTATCCTATCCCATTTCAAGTAATTGTAAGCTCAACGCAGCTACAACCAGCAGCCAGCACAAGGGAAGTGGAGAGTCTCAGTTAGGAAATCCACATCTGGTGCCACCTGAGCCTCATAACTATCTTCCACATGTGGCTCCTCCCAGATCGCTACATGTAAGTCCAGCTACTGATCAGATGATGCCTTTACCCATGCACCAGTCAACATTCCAGCCTCCTTATGTACCCCAACCCTTCTACCAAGGAAATCCAGCCATGTTGGCTCATTATCCCTCCACTGGGTATCAGCATCCACCCCTCAATATAGAAGGCCCAACATTTCCGGACTTCACCCAGGAGGATAGAGCTCAATATGTGGAGCTACGCCTTTCTCTTAGCACCCTTCTTCATCCATCTCAGTCGGAGCATTACAAGTATGCCATCTTGCTGAAGCATGTCAAGGTGCCACAAGCTCATCGCCTAGTGCTAGCCCATGCAGAGTCTAATATGCCCTACTCTGAAGCTCTGAAAGCGCTGGATGAACGCTATGGACGTCCATATCAGTTTGTGCTGAAAGAGATAGAGGACATGGAACGCCTACCCCCGATCCGAAGTGATAGGGCACTTGATGAGTTCTCCATTAGAGTGCAGTCACTAGTCGGCATGCTGAAAGCTCTCAGAGGTGAAGGCCATGAGGAACTCCACTGTGGCTCAAATGTGAAGCGCCTTCTAAGCAGGCTCCCCAAGCACCAGCAAGAGCGATTTCGTCGTCAACAGTATAGGAAGGATCCTGATAAGTTGAAGCTAACGCTCACTGACTTTTCAGAATGGCTAAAGGCAGAAGTCAGATGCCTGGACATTGAGCCCTCACTTCAAGCTCACAGTGAGAAAGATAGGAGAGAATACAAGCAGCAGAAGTCCAATGTTAAGATCACTACTGTTATGCATGGGACAGGCAGTTCCAGTAACCATCCATCCAACACGCCCTCCAAGGTAGCTCATTCTATCCGAACCCAAGTGAAGGGTAAGATATACTGCCCTTACTGTGAAGCAGAACACTACCTCAGCCAATGTGAGAGTTTTGCTAAGCTTACCAAAGCAGAGATGGTGGACTGGATTAAAGTCAAGAGAAGGTGCTGGAGATGCGGACGTTCCCATCTAGCCTCCGCCTGTGACCTCAAGAAACCGTGTCGCCTCTGCAAGTCAAAGCACCTTTCTGTTCTACATGAGGTTAATCAGAGGAGTGAGAACGAGCCTACCATCATGTCGACAGCAGAGACTCACTACCTGGATCAGCCAAATAGATATAACCAGGTGCTTTTGAAGATTGTCAGAGTCAATTTGCAATACCAGGATAAAGTACTCGACACATATGCAGTGCTGGATGATGGCTCTGAGAGAACTATCCTGCTTTCATCTGCAGCACGCCGCTTGGGAGTACAGGGTCAAGCAGAAGACCTCACACTCCGTACTATCCGTCAAGACATCAAGATACTGTCAGGCTCTCGTGTGTCATTTACGATTACTCCTGCTTCCCAACCAACGAAGAGGTTCTCCATTCAAGGCGCATTCACGGGTGAACACTTAGGCCTTTCTCAGTACAGCTACCCAGTTACCCAGCTCCAAAGAAGATATCGACATCTACGAGGTCTGACAATTCCACCCATTGATGGAGCTCAGCCAACCCTCCTGATTGGATCAGATAATGCTGATCTGATCGTTCCGATTGAGCCAGTGCATTTAGGTCCCCCTGGTGGTCCTGCAGCGGTCAAGACTAAGCTCGGTTGGACACTCCAAGGCCCAGCAAAATACCTGCAGCAACAGCTTCCCACCACACAGTGCTTGTTCACCACAGTTTCCTCCCCATCTGTTGAGCTGTTCAGTCAAGTTGAACGGTTGTGGCAGTTAGATACACTGCCTTTCAAAAGTGAGAGGTTAGTGACCAGATCCAGACAGGACAAGTACTCAGTGGACTTATTAGAGGCCGAGACCATCCGTGTAGAAGTGAACGGAGTGCATCGGTACGCTACACCCCTTCTACGAGTCCCAAACATGCCCAAGCTGAAAGTTTCAAAGGAAGTTGTGATGAAGAACCTGCGAAACACAGAGAAAAGGTTAGTGCAAGACCCACTGCGTGCATCTACCTACCGAGAGGAGATCAAGAAACTGGAGATTGCTGGGTATGTCAACAAGATTGACTCCTGTGAAGCAGACTCATCAGAAGAGTCATGGTTTCTGCCCCACCACATGGTCAGACACAATGGCAAGGAACGGATTGTTTTCAACTGCAGCTTCCAGCTTGGCAGACAAAGTTTGAATAACTACCTCCTTCCTGGCCCAGCCTTAGGACCCTCACTCCTTGGAGTCCTCCTGCGCTTCAGAGAGCATCGAGTCGCAGTAAGTGGTGACATTAAAGGGATGTTTCACCAGATCCGCCTTCTGGACAGAGACAAGCCCTTGTTGAGGTTCCTTTGGAGGGATCTAAAGACAGACGAACAGCCATCAGTGTACCAGTGGGAGGTCCTGCCATTCGGGACAACGTGCAGCCCCTGCTGCGCGATCTTTGCTCTACAGAAACACGTCAATGAGTCAAGTCAACCAGGGGAGAATGTCCGCCACAGTGTCGAACAGTGCTTCTATGTTGATAACTGCCTGCAGAGTTTACCCACTGTAGTAGAAGCAAGTAACCTTGTGACGAGGCTTAGAAACCTTCTAGCTGCAGGTGGCTTCGAAATTCGTCAGTGGGCCAGTAATCAGCCAGAGGTGATTTGCAACCTGCCTAAGGAGGCCAAGTCTGATAGCAGCGAAAGATGGGTTTCTGAGATGCATGGTGAAGCTCAAGAGATGACGCTAGGCCTCAGTTGGCACTTCATGGAGGACACACTCCATTACAGGCATCGCCCGGTTGCCCCAAGCCAGACCACCATGCGACATATCTATAAGATATTAGCAAGCCAGTATGATCCCCTAGGTCATATCCTGCCATTCACCACAAGGGCCAAAGTTTTGGTCCAGAGACTGTGGGCCAAAGACCGTGACTGGGATGACTCAAACTTACCGGTCGACCTCCTGCAAGCCTGGACTACATGGGAAGAAGAGCTCCCTCAGCTCCCAAAGATCAGTCTCTCCCGGAGTTATTTCCCACTGGACGTGGATGTAAGTGCCATCACCCTCGAGCTTCACGTCTTTTGTGATGCATCAGAGTCCGCTTATGGGTCGGTTGCTTACCTACGTGGTGAGGATCCTCAAGGCCAAGTCCATGTAGCCTTTGTGCTGGCACGCTCAAGAGTGGCACCGAAGAAACAACAGTCAATGCCACGCCTTGAGCTCTGTGCGGCCCTTACCGGAGCTCAGCTTGCCCAGATGATCCAGAGGGAGCTCACCCTTCAGTTGAGGGACACAGTGCTATGGTCTGACTCCACCACCGTACTTGCCTGGATAAAGTCAGAGTCCTGCAGATACAAGGTGTTTGTAGGAACTCGTATATCTGAGATTCAGGAGCTAACAGATCACCGGGCATGGAGGTATGTGGACACTCAGAATAACCCTGCAGATCCTATCACAAGAGGGATGACATTATCCAACTTAGCCAAACCAAACCAGTTCAGCCAAGGTCCAGCCTTCCTCCGGTTACCACGTGAGAGTTGGCCAGCTACAAATTCTTTCGTGGAGGTCCCAGATGAAACAGAGATGAAGAGGTCTGCTTTCTGTGGGTTCATGTCAGCCATTACTGCTCCAGAGATCCCAGCCCCTGAAGACCACTCTACCTTTGAAGATCTCCTTGAGGCAACAAGTAAGTCCCTTCACGGGGCGGCCTTCCAGTCGAGCGCCCTCAGTGCGGATGACTACGGAGAGGCTGAACTCCGAATCCTTCAGAGAGCACAATATGATAGCTTTCCGGATGAAGTTAAGTGCCTAAAAGCAGGGAAAGCACTTCCATCTAGCAGTCGGCTCTTGTCACTTGCTCCAGAGTACGACGTCTCTATGGGCCTTATCCGAGTAGGTGGTAGACTGCGCCGTTCTACTAGTCTGGAAGAAGATGTCGTACACCCAATTGTGCTAGAACCGAAGCACCATATTACCAAACTTATCATACGGCAATATGATAACCAGTTACTCCATCCTGGATCAGAGAGGGTCTTCGCAGAGCACCGACGCAAGTTTTGGATCCTCCAAGGCCGCGAAGCTGTGCGTCGTCATCAGAGATCCTGCCCAGAGTGCCAGAAATGGAGAGCAAAGCCTGTTATTCCTAAGATGGCGGATCTACCCCCTTGTCGTCTCCGCCTCCTGAAGCCTCCATTTTATTCGACAGGAGTAGATTGCTTTGGCCCGTTCCAGGTCAAGCGAGGTCGGAGTACGGAAAAAAGATGGGGAATTGTTTTTAAGTGTATGACGACCAGGTGCGTTCACCTTGATGTGCTGTCTAACATGGATACCGACTCGTTCCTCATGTCACTTAGAAGGTTCGTGGCTAGACGAGGAACTCCCTTTGAGCTTCTGTCTGACTGTGGGACCAACTTCCGCGGAGGGGAGCACCAGCTTAAAGCAAGTTTTGAGGCCATGGGTGAAGAGCTGCAAATCAAGTTGGCTAAGCAACAGATCCGATTCCAGTTCAATCCACCAAATGCACCTCACTTTGGTGGAGCCTGGGAGCGGGAAGTCAGATCCATTAAGGCTGCACTCTACGTCACTCTGGGAGCACAGACAGTGACCGAAGAAGTTTTGCAGACAGTTCTGATTGAGGTGGAAGGAATCCTCAATTCCAAGCCACTGGGCTACGTGTCAACAGATGTAGCCGATGCGGATCCCGTAACTCCCAACTACCTCCTCATGGGGCGGCCTGACTCTTCGCTTCCTCAGGTGGTGTACCCTGAGTCTGAGATTCTAAGTCGGAGAAGATGGCGGCACAGTCAGGTGTTAGCTGACCAGTTTTGGACCCATTTCATTCGTAACTACTTGCCTTTCTTGCAGTCAAGGCAGAAATGGGTAAAGGACACTGAGAATCTCACTGTTGGTACAGTGGTGATGGTAATTGACCAAAGGTTACCTCGGGCATTGTGGCCAGTGGGACGAGTAACGAAGACCATTAGGAGTGTCGATGGTAAAGTGAGGACTGCTGAGGTACAGGTGGAAGAGAGAACCTACACCAGACCGGTGGCCAAGCTCATTGAGCTGCCGGCCATCCCGGATAATGTCTCGACAACAGCTCCGGTGGATAGTTGAGTCTTTCTAGAAGATAATTCACATCGTGAATTATGGGGCGGCTGTGCAAAAGGATCAAGTGATGTGAACTGGACAGAGCATGTACAGCGAGTGATCGATCAGACCACGCCCCTTTTCTGACATGTTGAGACATGCCCTGGTTTGCAGAGAACAGCATTCAGTTTAGTTTCACTTTGCAAGATAAGCTTCAGGTTGTGTTCGTGTGCGTCAGTGACCACAAGTAAGTTATCATTAGTTATAAAGTATTATAAGTTAATAAGTGACTTTAGCATTTGATGGTTAAATGTCAGTAACAGCCTTTTTCTCTATTATGTGTAGATTGTATGGCATTCTTATTGAAGTTCACATTTCAGAATATGTTTAGCCCTGTTTATTTAAATGACTAGAGAGAGTATTAGCCTCAGTTGTGTTATGTTAGTTGACATCAATGTTTATTTCCTTTTCTTTAGAACCACACCTACACAGTAAAGTTTATACATAGAAATAGTGCCTGTGCATCTGTATTAGGAAAATATACATTAAAGCTTTCAACAAATATTCCTGCCTTCCGTGTCCTGACTAGACACCCCATATTGGTGACTAATTTTCGCAACCAGTAGAGCACCATTACACAACAACTCTCACTAGTTGCCTTCAGCGCTATCTGTTATGAATGGAGCGGAAGAAGATTACCACGACAATTGCGTATTTCCGGTCACAAATACGGAAGTTGTGAGAAAGGTCTATTGTACGAAGTTTTTTTCAATTTATATTTGGGGGGATTGATAGACAAAAACACTTAAGCGTACAGTATGTAATTTTTCAAACATTCCAATCCTCACCCATTCTAACTTAGTATTTTGACAATCACGTCTTTTCGAACGGAGAGATATGAATTATCAGACCCCCATTAAATCAGTATTCCATCTAGCCAGTATTAATAGATGCTAAAAAACACCTTTCGTTAATAATTATAATTGTGTTTATACTTTGGTATCGAACAAGAGAGTGAACTGCATGTACTTTCTCCAGCTAGATATAGAACAAATGTGAATTTACATTATGAACAGACTTATAGAGTCCTCACACACATATTATTTATAATATGTATATTGTACATTTTTACGTAAAATAAATGGTTCATTAGCCTATATTTTCTATTAAATGTAAAGGGGGTTCTGGCTTCTCAAGTTAAAATACAGTACACCATTAATTAGGCTATAGCTTACAAATGCCTTTCAGAATTTGCCACAGAATACAGAGGCACCAAATTAAACCCAGCTTAAATCCACCAAAGTAGATATTACAACATTATATAGGCTAGTGATATTAATTATCTAACTAAATGCGCGCGCGAGGGCTTGTATTGCGTATTGCAGAGGAGATGTCATGCGCGCCAGCATCAGTTGTGCGCTCGTTTATTATTGGCATTGAATTGCCGCCATACAACCCTATGTCTATATTTCAAAGCCTTCTTTAATTACAACCAGGGCTTGACATTAACACCCGCCAAATGCGGGTGGATTTCACCCGTGGCGGGTAACACAGTCACTCCTACTAGCCACTTTGGCGTGTTGAAAAATTGTAGCCTTGTCAAAAGACATCTGACATAACAAACGAATTGCAATTAGAGAAGATTAAACTCGCGGACTGGCCGTCGGACTGAAGGCTGTTTTCGTCTGCGTTTAATTATCAACTTAATGTGATAATATAGCGATCTTTTTTTAAAACAGGGGAATCCAGAACATGGGCGCATCTCACGCTCTCCTGCAATGCCGCTGCGCGAGGGTGCGCGCGCCAAATATGACATCCAGACTTTTGTAAAACAATCAACACACCACATGTGCATGCACACACACATCAACACATCGTTCAGTCAGTTTGTGAGTGTGCGTGGCTGATATAAAGAAAAATAATCTTCATGATTTATGGACACGGTGTTACTAGCAGGGCTCCCCTTATGCCACGTCATATCACAACTATATTTCCAGAGTTAATTTTAGGTTTAAAATTAATCATGCAATGAAAGAAAGCAGGAGATGCGTTTGTGGGAATAATCTGAAAATAAAGACCTGTAGGCCTATATACTTATTTCAGATGGACATATCTCCAGTTGATGATAATTATTAAGTTAGAGCTCTGAGGAAATGCTAATGCAAAACAAACAATTCAAAGTCCCCAAAACTGTCATATAGGCCCATATGAAGTTGTAAACCTGTTGCCTAGTTGTGGATTTTTTCTTAGAAAAAAATAATTTATTCTTTGCTCATTGTTTCTAATGCAGATACTTATTCGACTCTATTACAGTATTTACTGCTGTTAAAAAAAAAAAAAAAAACATGATGCAGCAATTTTATTTTATGTAAGAAGCTATTTTACTGTATGTTTTCAAAAAAGGAGCTTTACAACAGTTAGTAAATTTTAGCACATTTAAAGCCCCTTTGTCAACTTAAATCATATAAACGTAATTTTCCAACAACAAAAATGTGGCTTGTAAAAGTGCTGCGTGGCTAGTAATTTTGGAAAACCAATAGCCAAATTGGTAATTGGCAAGTTAATGTCAAGCCCTGATTACAACCATTTAAGTTTGGATAGTGATTTTTATGTCTACGTAAAAAAAGCGATGAGTGTAATTGTACTTTAAACATGAAATAAAACAGACTCACTCCGTTTAAAATAGGCTCTGGCAACCTTCATCTGCTGATCAATGATCTGGAGTTGGACCTCCCACTGCTTCTGTTTCAGATCAGTCTTCTCAGCGATGAGGACATTCAGTTGAGCTTTAAGAGCCTTCATATGTGCAACTTGATCAGGATCTTTTATAAGATCATAGATGCTTTTACTAATCGGCCCGATGAATAGAATGACTGCAGCGACGATGTCGAGGTCTCCATTTGCTTTCGTTTTGGATCTGAGATAATCTTGAATCTCTTTGGTTTTGCTGCTTATCTTCTTATCGATTTCAACAATCTCTTTTGTTTTATCATCCCGTAATTGTTTCATATTACCCAGGGCTTCTTCATTCCCCTTCAACTTTTGGTCTTGTTGTGCATTATTTTTATCTGTCTCTTCTTTTTCCTGGATAACATAACTGGCGGCCGATGATAAATCTTTGTTGTGTGAATCATACCTATACAATGTTGAAGAAATGTTGCTGGTTAAATTAGCATTTTATAACAATGGACTGTGTAACTAGCTTAAAAGCTTAGCTTAAAACATGGTCATACTTTTGCCAGATTATAGCAGTTGCATGTAGAATAATATTTCAACTGTTCAAGGTATTTTGAAATATCATGTCTTCATGAGGAAAATATTCTTACCTTTGCACTATCCCTTTCACATCAGTGATAATGTCTGTGATCCAGACTTGTGCTTTTTCTAGGAATTTGACCGCCAAAGTCGGCTTATTCTTCTCCACAGCTATCACCAACATGGGAAACAGCGTATTAACCAGGTTATCACTGGTCAAAACACACTATGAAAAGGAAGGGACAAGTATCTAAGAATATAAAAACATTCAGAACTCTTATTGACTGTTTTTGTTCTGTAAAATTTTTAGTTAAAAACTTTAAAGTGTGTGAGTGTAGGCTATATGAATGAATGACGATAGTTTTATCAAATAAAATGGTAAAATTCTTGTGAAGTGACTCTCACTTGTGAACTTTTTATCTCCGCGATGAAGATCAAATTTGTGCACAACGCGCGCTGCAGTGTGTAGATGTTAGATGACCACTAGATGTCCTCTTAACGTTACAGAGACACACAGCACACGCAGAGTTTATTTCAATAGCAGTCTTTTTTGAGCTTTGATATTTATAGACACCAGAGCTTATCGAGATTTGTTTCATTATACGTCCCTACTTTTGATTTATTCATTCAAAAATGGCCAAATTCCGTGACGTTCCTCTTTACAGTAGTTGCATTTGTGATTGGATTCCGCGATTCGGTCGGCATCGCTGCGCAAACACAGATGGGGTGAATTTATTAATTTGAATTTACGGGAGTGATATTCCCCTAGGCCACGCCCCCTTGTCTCCCCAAAGTATTATAAGCGATCATGCGCATCCCGTGTGCAGAATGATGCACTTGAAGCAACACCAAGTCACAGCACGCAATGCTTCACTTTGAAAAGAACGTAGCGAAGGGATTATATCTATAATATGCTTAGGGCTGCACGATTTGGGGAAAATGTCATTGCCATTATTGAGGTCAATATTGCAATTGTGATATGCGATTCCGATATAATAAAATGGTTTCATGAGTCCAACTTGCTTGGTTCTAAAGTAAAATGCACACACAGATTAGTGATCATTCTGTGTATTAATGTTTATTTCTCAACTCAAACTAAAAACAACAACTAAATGATTGATAACACCTATAATGATCAATAAACCATCAACCAAACCATCATTACAGTGATTCCATCATTACAATTGAAAGCTATCAACTTAAAAAAAAAAATATTAGGCTTAAAAAATATAACAGCTTTTAAATTAAGTGAACTTCAAACAATCCCCACATAAACCCATAATAAATGCCATATTTACCTGTGCCCTTCCTGTCTTAACAGGTAGGATACAGAAATTTAATAAAGTTATCAAACAGTCTGAGCTGCATGAATTATAAATTATATAGAATAATCCTTATTAAAGCTACAAAAGTTCTTTAGTAAAGATCAGTGAGTAATTTTTTCTAATTTCCCTTTGTTCTTTGATTAACTTTACTGACAGAACGCTTTATTCGCTGCTGGCCATTTAAGACCCGTTGGCCGTTGCCGAGACGCGGATCTCACACGCGCCTCATATCACAACTCTTTTTGTCCATAAGACTTTTCTTATGTTATGAAGATATTCGACAAAACGACATTTTGGCATAATTGTGTGTGCTATTGTTCGTTCAAGCTCGAAAGAGAACTGTATTCTTCTGGCACGCGGTCAGTGCATGCGCATTATGGCGCGCGTCTTTCTGCGAGTCTCATTTAGGGCATTCATTGCACAGGGCCTCAGGCAGCTTTTCACATCTTGTCGTGCAAAATGCGAAAAGGCATTTGCACGAATAAGAGCGGGATCATGTAACACTAGTCAAAGGATGACAAAAAAAGAAGAGATGCTGCGTTAATAGCCCTAATTTGTTTATTTCATATAAAATCGCGGCATTTTGCGTTAGCCTATATAATTGCATAGGTTTGAGATCGCTATTACGATTGCGATATGATTAATCGTGCAGCACTAATGCTTAGTATATTCTATATGAAACAGTTTTTTTAGCCTTTTCTTTTAGCAGCTTTAAATTTCAGTGCGCATGAAGAACAATAGCACTCTCGCGACTCCATGCTGTAGCCTAAATCTCACATACACCCGGGAGAAGGGAATGTGATTTAGAAAGGGCAATAAACTCCACTCCAGCAAGATAAAGTAATTTTATGCAAACCATAGACCTTTATGCTTTATCTACAAATAAAGTATAATAATGGGAATATTGATCTTGAAGAGAGTGTCGTCGTGTCGCAACCGAACGCGACGCGCTGTGAATGCAGAATGGAGAATGACCAGAGATGTCTAATTGAAGAGAATAGGGGATTATCACGCTGATACGTAGTACTTCCGGATTCTGTGATCTTTGTGCACTGCCACTTCCGTTGAATCACCGATCTCGCTGGGGAACTGATGAAGGAAGGACTACACTAAGTTTATTTATACAGCATCCCTAGTAAATTAGTCTGATTCACTAAAGTGCCGGCTGCAAACAACCGTGCTACCTTGTTTTATTTTAAAGTTTTAATCCGCTTCTTCCTTATACTCAATTCAGTCGGGAATCCATGAAAACTTAAGTACGGTTGGTGTTGTTGGTTAGATTTATAAAGTGGAACAGAGTAGTGACATAAATAGCATTCATCTCAGGCATTGTTGAACTGCGTCGGAAGTGGACATGCACAAAGTTGACAAATCCCGCCCATGAAACCCAGAAGCGTGATAATCCCCTATTGGCACTAGCTGGTTACTTCCGGGTTGTGGACTGGCTGCAGTAACGCGTCTCTGTCCATGCGGGGGCGGCGGGGCGCTCGCGGTCGAGTGCAGAATGAATGAGAGTCAATGGGGTTTCACCGCCAGAAATCCACTTTTCTCAGGATGTAATTTTTTGTCAAGTAATTTGAAAGTTGCATTCAAAATGGAGGGCTAAGATAATACACTCAGCTTAAAATTGCATTTTTAAGTTCACTTATCTGTTCTAAAAATCCGTTCAAAACTGTGATGACGTCACACAATAGTAGAATGCTAGCGTGTTCAGGACAACAACATCGAAAGGACATAAGTACTCGTTCATTCCACTTTTGGCCTATAATCTATATTGAACTTGCGGAATCAACAATAAAATCGATGTTGATTTAACGACAAGCAGGTGAAAGAGACACATTTAGCCGTTTAGCCTCATAGACTCCCATTCATTCTGCTCTCGCTCATGATCACCTCCAGTGGAATTATAATGGAACTGCAACCAGGATGATCCACAACGGGGCTAATAGGAAGTGCCAAGGCTCTCCGTTAGACGGGCTCTGAATGACTGAGACGAGATGACTTTCCGTTAACTTTAACTTAGCGACTGAAATTACACATTATGCAATGACTTTAGAAGTCTTGGAATATAGGGTGAAAACTTGATTGTGCTTTACAAAGTTTTTTATGCCTTTAGTGGGGCTTAACAAAATAACATAATACTATGCAGAATATCGGACGTCACTGAGAAGCTGCAGCCGTGGCGGGAGGATTTTAAGTGTGGCGGCCCGCCATGGGAGAATGAATGTAGCGGAAACACTGGAGATGATTTAAATGCTGAAATATGAGGTTTATCTTTTTATAAAACCTTTTTTGTGTTAACCTTTTTTTTAAAAGTTTTGTAGGTAACATAAAAGACACTCCTTTAAAACAAATTTTTAATGTTATTAACTTGGAAGGGGTTCGAAGGGGGTCTCGCCCTGGGTGTACACAAACATGGAAGTATAATTAAGAAAAAAAAATATTATTTCTATGTAAAATATTTATATTTTTATATAATATAAATTATATATAAATATATATACGGCATATACATGAAAATATTTCTTAAATATATACAAGCATGCATGTATAATATATATATATATATATATATATATATATATATAATATATATAAAATAATTATACACAGTCCACCCACATGTATTATGTACTGTAAACACAAACTTTTATTTTGGATGTAATTAATCGCGATTAATCGTTTGACAGCCCTATTTATTATTTATTTCCAGTTAAGGGAGAGACTCTCATTCTATAGCCAATTTAGCTCAGATTAATCTCTAGCTAAAAGACAGACTGACTATATGACATTCTATTTACTATAGACCCTTCATGTTTGGTGAATTGACACAACGTTTTTTCTTCTTCTAATAAAATCAAGAGAAATCTGAAACCGTACTTTCATCATAGTTGCATCAGAGTAGCCGAACAGAGTCTGTGTTTCCACCGCGCGACTCCTGACGATCCTCTCCAGTTTGCTGAACTTGCCCAGGCACAGGTAAGAGAGATAGTAGAGAAGCGCTATCTTTTGGGCAGCCGGGGAAAGCTCTCGTAAGTCCGGACTCCACTGGGACACAGCCACTGGTGAAATAACACATCATATATTTTAAAAAGATAAAAAAAATATACTGAAATACTGATATGGCTAAAAAGATCACATTTATGGCTGGTATTGTTTTCAAATCTGTTTGATGAAATAAGATGATACTTGCAGTTGGTATCAGCCATCCTTAGTAGGTTTACACAAAAATGTGTGGCGACGGGTTTCTCCTACGATGTACTGAAAGCAGAACAGTTTTGTTTGGTTTAAAAACGTCTCAGAAAATACAATATAATATGTAACTGGAAGGATATCTGACAATTATTATAAAAATGTTATGTGAAAATGACTTACCTTTGTTTTAGTAAGTGATTTGGACAATGTCTATCTGGTGCTTTTATACTAAAGCTATGACCATCCTGCCTTCCCCCTCAGGGCGGAGGCAGGATGGTCATAGCTTTCGTTTGTTATCTACTATTAGTCCTTGGGCCAAGACCCAAAATTTCACATATTGGTACCATCTGGGTGGGCAAATTCTAGTTGTGATTTTTTTACATCATATGCCTCCTTAGACAATGTTTTGACAAGATAACCCTGTGACCCCAGTAAGCGGGAAAAATGGTAAAAGTACCTTCCATGGAAATAATCTGGTTCATCCAGTTGATAATTAATCAAGTGGTTCATTCCTCACAAATAAAGGTTCCAAAGTAGTGAAATAATGAGTTAAAGGCAATAATTCCCAAAAAATGGCTACATTTTGGAGTTTTAGCATGTCAAACAGTAATACCCTAATGTCATGAAATAGTCTAGTAGCCAACTAGGTGAACCCGGAAATATTGAGTACCCCAAAGTTTTATTGCAGAAATGTGAAGTATGGGTCCCCAACATACAGAAACTGTCGGACGCTAATTTGCGTATGTTGTTGTGCAAATTGCATGATTAGCATAATTAACAGCATTATTAGCTTAATCGTCCATTTTCACCAGATATTTTGCACTGTATTGTCAATTTCTACAATATGTGAGTGGTTTTAGAGGATGCTGATTTCAAAACAACAAAATATTAGAGTGAATTCAAAGATATCGACTTATGCCTGTTAATATTTACAAATATTTTAGTTTGCTTGGTATTAATATTAAATCACTGTTATTATCGTATTGGACGTTTGTGTATTTTTCAAAAATAATTCTAAGACATAAAAGTAGGAAAATTACCAATTCTAAAAAAAGTATAAAAAGTTGGGACTGTGGAAAGGTTATCATATTAAAATGAACTTATATTAACCCCATAAACAATTTAGTACAGGTAAGGTTTTGCCCACCCAGATGGTACCAACATCTGGTCTGGCCCATGGACTATCTCTCGTACCTGTACCATTGTCCATATCACTTACTAAAACAAAGCAGGGGCGGCACCAGAACATTTTTAACACATGAGCTCAGGGGGTGCTAGATCATTGATCAAATGTACACTGTAAAGAATTAAACCGTGATTTTTACAGTAGAAAAAACGGCAGCTGTAGTTGCCAGAACTTTACCGTTAAAAATACCGTAGCAACGTTGTTGATTTTACAGACTTAACTTAAAATTGACAGCAATAAACCGTATTTTAATTGTGGGAATTGTGGGAATATTGTAAAAGAACATAATTTTGTAGTGCTGCTGTCCTGTGAGAGAGAAAAAAAGGACTTCAGAACGTTACTTCACATTTGTACGTGAATACTTCGCGAAGTATGCAGTTCCGAAAAATTAAAGTAAGAAAATGTAGGCCTAATGTCACAATATTAACAAATATTATGGAAACGTTTTATATAATTAAAACGAATCCACACCAGCGTTTTATCTGCGTATTAGAATTGATCTCCGTCCAGATTAAAACGACTGAAAACGCGGATCACGTGACCATTCACCAACACTGGGCATGCGCGTGCCGGTGTAAACGGTGGCTGACGAATCAGGGAAGGACACGTCATGACTGATGACACCCAATCATAGAGCCGAGCGTGAGCCTCTGCGTCAGCGTTTCTGAAGTCCTCCGTTTTGTCCCGTCTACTCTAAAACGCCCTCCGGAGATTCAAAACGCAAAACGCAGCTGCAGCGTTTCTAAACGTCTCCGTTTTAGGTCTTCGTTTTTTCCGTTTTAGTGTGGACGGGAGGTGCAAACGTAGCAAAAGGTCTCCGTTTTTAAACGAAAACGCAGTAGTGTGGACGGGGCCTGAGTTTTACACGCTCACAAATCCTCTCATAATAACAAAGAAAGTGAAGACACTATGTAAATAAGAGATTCATTGTGCAGACAGCTTCATTTATTATAACAGAACTTTGTGAGATTGCGATGAATATTATCTTTGTGTAGGCTACTTTCTGCCATGAACTTTCAACCTTGGAGTTAGTTCACCCCATGTGTGTGTGTGTGAGAGGTCACTTCGTAGCTCACCTATTCGCTTCGCCACTAGAACTGCCACCGATTTGCCGTTTTCCGTGCGTCTCTCACTAAGCAAAGCCAAGCCAAGTCTTTGTTTTTGTGTTTAGTCCATGCTTATGTAACCTGAGTGCACTAAACTGTACTTTGGTTCTTCTGCAAACTGTGGTGTAATATTCATTTCCAGTATAGTCCACCCAGTGGAACAGTTTCTTACAGGAACCGAACATTACACAACATCAGAGTTTTGTGGCCCACCCCTCATTTTAGAAATCCAGTCTGCTGATGCAAGAAGAGAAGAAGCTCTTAGTTTTGTGAACAAATCTTTCTGTATATTGTTTCATGTATTATTAAGATGAATACAATTGTCTTACCTGCATGCTTCTATGATTTGGCGACGGGGTGAAACAGACCACGATTTATTAGAAATTATGTGCGTCTTAATCTTGTCCATCTATTTATTTGTGACAGTCTAACTACTCTCACTTTTCATAGATAGAGGTGACGCCCTTCAGTCGGCCAAGGAGCATAAGCCTCTGTTCATTCTTCAAAACTATAGACTTTATTATTCATAATAATCATTATATTTTATATAATCATCGATCTGGAAATGGCAGAGCAAATGGCAGGATTGGCACCAATGATTATTAATAACATTAAAGCATATGTTCTATTGTCACAGATACAGCCACTGAAATATGCAGGACCAAACCTAAAAATAAAAATGAAAAATTATTTTATTTATTTATTCCCAAATGAATTTTTTTCCATATGGATTAATTTATCAGTTTAGATCGAAATCAGAGTTTGCTTGTTTTAGATCAACTGAAGAGTTCCAAGTTATTTTCACAGATTCACATTATTGTGTCAAATTATTTTGAAGTGACTGAATCCAGCCAAATGTTATATACAGAAAGACTTATAATAATAATAATAATAATTATTAGCAGCATCTCGTTTCCGCTTATTCAGGGAACAGGGTTACAGTCAAGTAACCCGAGACGTTCCCTTTCAGAAGCTACTCTTAATGCTGAGCTTGATTTAAGCGCTATGGGAAACGAGAATACCAACGCCGCCGCACTTGAAATGTCCGGACCCTTCTAGGTTGTGTAGTGTGTGTGCGCTCAGACATGAAAAGGGCCTCAGACATGAGCTTGAGATGTTGAAGGGCTGATAAAGTATGTCTTTCCCTCAGACAAACGACACAAAACTCATACGGATCTTCATCCGGTTTGGGCCGTGAGCAGGGCGGCACGCATTTCTTTGACTCTCTCTGTTTTTCTACTCCTTTCCTTTGTTAGAGAGAAAGATGAAGAGAGTGAAAAAAGCAAAGGCAAGATGGCTTGCGTCCCTATTGGCTGCTCTGC
This sequence comes from Pimephales promelas, assembly GCF_016745375.1. The sequence continues at coordinate 568,318 of NW_024121766.1, forward strand.
GGCAACTGCAGCAGCCTATCGAGAGAGGCCCCCGGCTTGGCGCCCAACACGTCACGTCCCGCCTAAACTCACGTGGCCTCGGCTCCATGAATAGGTCCCAATAGACCTTATTCAGAGCAGCGCCATGACAGGTATGAAAGTGAGGCTGTGAGGGATAGACTTACCGTGTTTCCAATGGCATCCGCTGTAAAAAAGCTGAATAAAGCGGCTAGATTACTTACAATTTTCCACAGCTTACATTGTCGGGAGTTGTTCGTCAACTGACATTTCTTTGAAAGATATTTTTCCAGTGTTTCATGAGCAGAACGATCCAAAAACACATTAAATAACAGTACAGCCCATTGAAGAGATGCAAGTCTATCCCTCACAGCCTCGCTTTCATTCTCACTAAAAATCAAAGATGGCGCTGCCGTGAATAAGGCGTATAGGCTGATTTCACTGGTTTTTCAGAGGTTCTCTCGTACTGCGTAATATCTTACACTATGGGGAACACAGTGTAAAACGTTGTGCATGCTGAGATCCATTCCCAAAGTCCCAAAGGCAAGTGAGTACATGATCATTAGGGACTCGCAGAGAGTCCAGAAATAGGGGCTAGAATAGCATAAGTCCTGTAATAAATAGCAATAGCCTCCCCTTTCCGCCATGTTGGTTGGATTCCCACGCCAAAACAGTATTGATTACGTGTGTTTTTAGCTCGGTAGTAGAGGAGTTTCTCGCAATACCGCACTGTTTTACCATGCCTGGAAGTCACTGCTGCGTTAAAAACTACCCCAGACAGCAAACTGACATTGAATCAACGTGGAAACGACGTCTCTCATGACATTGAAACAACGTTGATTTTGCTCATCGAATTAACGTTGAACCAACGTCAGACGCGGCATTCTTCAAAGCTAAATGAAAATCGAAAATTGGTTTGCTTTCATAAGGTTGAAACAACGCGTTGATTTCAAGTTGGTTTTCCTTTAGTTTTGAAAGAAGGACGCGTCTGACGTTGGTTCAACGTTAATTCGATGAGCAAAACAATGTCAGATCAACGTTGTTTCGATGTCATATTTCCACGTTGATTCAATGTCAGTTTGCTATTTGGGACTCCAGTACCTCACACGATGTATATGGAAAAGATAGGAACAATGGAATACAGTTTTTTAGGTTACCGAAATGGACAGAGAGTCTCTGACCTGATGAGGAGACGCCGGATTGCTTGGTTTGCTTTATTTGCTTTTTTTTGCTTGGTATTGCTTGGATTGCTTTAGCCTTTAGTATACGATTTTCACTGTTTGCTGTGCCTTAACGAACATAAGCAAAAGTGTTGTTTGAGTGCCTGTTCATTAATTTTTTACTTAATTGAAATTAGTAATGAAATAGTAATGCTTTGAGAAGCTGTATCTGCACTCCCTTCTCCATGGTTAAGATCAGCATGTATCTTTTCCCATGACAAATCTCTCATGTTTAAGAATTTAGCTGCTGCCTTAACTATGATTTTTATCTTCTCTGTTTTTGTTTTTGCCTGTTCTGAACAATTTATGACGTATGCTACAAAAAGCACTATCCTGTCCATTGCCATTCCTGTTTTTTCCTGATGTGACCCCGTTCCTTCTCTATTTGTACCAATGTCTTCATTTTCTCTTCCATCCTTATATATTTTCACAGCCTCTGCATATGTTACTTTCTGTTTTGATTTTACTTTTTGAATCTCAACTGCCTTTTTCCGGATTTCACAGCCCCCATATGCTGCTGTATGGTCCCCTCCACAATTACAACACTTTATTGTAACATTACTCCCACACTCTCCATATGCATGTTCTCCTCCACATCTACCACATCTGTGTTTCCCTTTGCATACATTTGCAGTATGTCCATAACGCTGACATTTATAGCATCTTAATGGAGGAGGTACATATTCTCGGACGTTAAAGCTCATGTATCCTACCATCACTTTCATAGGAAGTACATCATCTTTAAAGTGTAGCAGAACCGACTCACTATCTGTTTTTTCTCCATTTCTGAAAGCCTGCAATCGAGTGATTTCTGTAATCATTCCTCCTTTAATCACTTTCCTTAGTTCTTCCAGATTCTCTTCTACTGGAATTCCTGTCATCACTCCCTTTACACCTCCCTTCTCACCAATTACTTTTTTCTCCACTATTTCTTTTTTACATACTGATTGCAGTTTCATAGTTTTATTTTTCTGCTCAATATTTTTGCATTTCACCAATAGGCTCCCATCACGCAGCACTTTCGCCATTTCTATATCACCAATCGCTTTCTTCAATCCATTTGTAAGAGTGATCGGGCTAACTGATGTAATTTCATTCCCCACTTTAAATTTAAGAATGATCTTAAACTCTTCCATCATCATCTTTTTCCTTACTTCTCGAATTTCTTCTTTGTCATCTGACAAAGTTCTCTTCTTTGTCATCTGACTATTTCTATTTTCTTTTTTTCCTCCTCCTTTCCTACTCGTACTCTTTTCCCAACCCATCTCCATATCTTCATCCTCTGAAAATCCACTACAGTTTGCCATTTTGATCCAGTCACAAATCAGATTATGCCATGAACCCCCAAAACAAAAAACAAACAAACTAACTTAAAGCAACTAAGTAAAACAAAAAAAAACAAAAAACAAACAGTCTACTTTCCAGCAATGTCTCTGTTCGTGTTCCTACTCAATCCACGTCGCGCGCGATCCCTCTCGTGAGTCATGAATAGGAAGTGCATTTTACTGATTTTCCGAGTCATTTCGTTTATTTAAGTGGCTTAATGTTATAATTTTAACAGCCAAATTCCCCGATCACATCCACCTACGCAATGTTGATCATATTCTGAATTAAGAAATCATAATACAGTAAAAAATGATTTACAGGGAACATAAATAATCACTTTACCTCCCGAGTCTTACGTTCATTTGTCACGTGACATACGCAATTAACAGATCGTTCATGAATCACATATCTGGGACTAATGCAGCAGGATGTCGAAACGAAATATGGTGGATTATTATTATGATAATAATAATAATAATAATATGATAATAAGAGTGCACCAGGAGCGTTCACAGCCGAGGAGACCGACTTTCTCGTCATGGCCGTGAAAGACGGAGAACTGACGTTGAATGGGGGTAAAAATTATGTCCTTATAGTTAGGCATATAGTTATGGCCAAACAGGTCTGATCCGTCATTACTACAATTAGCCTGGAAAAATTGGGTAGCCTAAATGCCTAAGCTTGAAGTGTTAATATTTTTCCTTGTTATAATGATTTGCAAAAATAAAAACAGCTGCATCTGTGTTGAGAGAATCAAAAGTGTATGCGCGTTGTGCAAGCTACATAATGGCCAAGCATGCTGGTTTTTGCTGGTATACGTTGCAAATAGAGGGGCAGCAAAATTGTTTTTTGCCTAGAGCGGCAGAAGTGCACACGCCGGTCCTAGCTGTAAACACTGATGATGCGAGCGAAATACTGGAGTGAACATGGCTGTAAACGACCTTTGCTTCAGTTTGAAAAACCCCGGAATGTTCTCCATAACAAAGCAAATTGCATCCCGTGTCTTGTTTCCCATTTTCTGCGGTTGTTTCGGTTTTCGATTTCTCTAACCTACAATGTAAAACCAAAACTCTGCGCTTAGCGTCTACGTCACGGCTCTCAGCCCGCCCTCTGTTCGTTGATTGGCCGGCTGTTTTCAGGCCGGTGGAAAACTGAAAGATAGGCCGCTATTTCAGACTCACTACAGGAGCGAAATGAAATTAGCGGAAGTAGGAAGTCTGACGTAGTCAGGCTATATTATCTTAGCCCTCCCTTTGAAATGCAACTTTTAAATTACTTGACAAAAAATTACATCCTGAGAAAAGTGGATTTCTGGGGGTGAAACCCCATTGACTCCCATTCATTCTGCACTCGACCGCGAGCGCCCCCGCATGGACAGAGACGCGTTACTGCAGCCAGTCCACAACCCGGAAGTAACCAGACAGTGCCAATTCTCTTCAATGGGCTATATGCACGCATAAATTCCGCATTTGACGTAAGGATGCTCATCCATTTCCGGTTGTGTAGATTAAAGCGGAGGAGAACCGAGGAAAACAGGATTATGGCAGAGTCTTCAAAATTTACCATCCTCCCGACTTTGAAACGAAACGTACATACGTTTAGATGTAATTTTATATATAGTTATGTTTATTTAATATAATTTTAAAAAGAAGCATAAACACAACGAGGGGTGTCTGTTTTATCTGTTTTTGTGACTAACGTTTCTTTAGTATAACCATGGAGTATAAAATTCAATATAGACCATCCCAGACAGCAAACTGACATTGAATCAACGTGGAAACGACGTCTCTCATGACATTGAAACAACGTTGATTTTGCTCATCGAATTAACGTTGAACCAACGTCAGACGCGGCATTCTTCAAAGCTAAATGAAAATCGAAAATTGGTTGGCTTTCATAACGTTGAAACAACGCGTTGATTTCAAGTTGATTTTCCGTTAGTTTTGAAAGAAGGACGCGTCTGACGTTGGTTTAACGTTAATTCGATGAGCAAAACAATGTCAGATCAACGTTGTTTCAATGTCATATTTCCACGTTGATTCAATGTCAGTTTGCTATCTGGGATTTCACAAGATGTAAACAACACTGGTCCAGAAGCACTTCCTGTTTCAGTTTTTTAACACTACATAAAAGCTGGGATAAAATACAACCAACAGAACATTTAAAACTCAATCAAAAAGTTAAACATCTTTAAGATGTTTTCTTTACATGTGAAATAAAGAAAACAGTTTCAAACTGAAACAGGAAGTGCTTCTGGACCGGTGTTGTTTACATCTTGTGAAATGGTCTATAAATTCTCGGTATTGCATTGGACTCTACGATCGGCGGAAGTTATCGAGCATCCTTAGACCTTCACCGGAAATACCGCCGTGCATAGAGCCCATTAGACATTCTCTGATAAAGCCAATTGGACCCAGATCTGTTTTTTTTTTAATGCATCCGCAGCGTGAACAACCCAGGCGGATTTGATGTGCTTTTACATCAATCTACATCGACATTTGTCACAATTATGCGCTGGCGAGTTAGCACTAGACACAACAAACACAGACAGTAACATTAAACACTTGAGTAGATATGGAGAACAGTGATGGAGCGAGTCAATGGAGGGAGAGTGAGGTGTAAGATCTAATTGATATATGGGGAGATGCTTCAGTTAAGCTAAACTAGACAGATCCTAACGTAACCGCTCCGGGGTTTTTTTAAATAGCGCATGAAATGGAGGAACGGGGACACAGGAGAACTTGGCTGCAGTGCCAAAGGAAGGTGAATAGTCTTAAAAGTAAATTTAAAGGAGCAAATGATTCGAACAACCGAAGCGGTCGTGGTCGCATCACCTGCCCATTTTACAACTAGATTAACCGTGTTACGGGCGATAAACCCCGCTGTCAGCCGCTGGAGCTGCTGGATGGCTACGAACTTGAATCTCCGAGGAGTTCGGCAGACAGCCTGGACATAGATGGCGAGACAGGTACGTTTTAAGTCCATCATACATACAGTAGAAAGAGGCTAGAAAGTTGAGGTGTTTGTCATAGGAAAATTAGGTTCACGGAATAAACGAGCTAGTCAGCTGCTCCCAGTTTTCTTTGCAAAACTCGGAAACCCACCAGAGAAGCAGAGTACCCTTTACATGACTGTCGCTCCAAACACTCAGGAAAGTGCGTATCTATACCACAATTTACATTTCTCATAGGCTACCATTTGAACGCCAAAAATGTTGTTTTTTTGTGGATATGCTAATCCCTTGGTTAGGATTAGGCAATAAAGTGTGTGAAAAATATACATTTTTTTTAAACAAAAAAACTTTCCCACCCCTTTAAATCCTCCCTTGTCTGATTATTGCTACTCTGAGCAATGCCTGAACTTTATAGTTTGAGCACTTCTTGTGTTGTTTTTGCCTCTTCACGATGACTCACTTGCTTTTGTCCTCAGTTGTAAGTCGCTTTGGATAAAAGCATCTACTAAATCATGTAAATGAAGTGAACCAGCTCATAATATTTGCATTGAATGCATCACATTATAGCACGATATGTTTGCTTTCACCAGATGATACAAGCAGAGTTACTCCCATCTACATCTGAATCATCATGTTTTTAATGAGCCTGTTGCTAAATCATAAAGTATTCGCTTAACTAACCCATCCATTACTATTTTTGTATTCTGATATAGTGGATTACTGCTAAGTTTTTACCTATACATTGTCTACCCTCCAAACCTAACTGTTATTTTTTTTTTAATTGTGATACAATGGCCAAACACTTTCTCCTCTTTACGAAGAGCAGGAAAAGGAAGACCAAGATGGAAGCAACACTGGGAATCTTTGCTGAGAAGATCAGCGGTTCAAGCAGCTCAGCATGAGCTCAAAATGCTCTCAATGTTCACAGTTTCTTGCAAGATCAAATTCCCCATGACCACCTTTCTACCAGGCCTCACAGTACAACAGCCGCCTCAGACTACCTTTTACAACTTTACTCAGCCCCCGGCGAAACAGCATGGGTTCGCCATGTAACAAAACAACCAACCAGCCTCTATTTTTTCAGCAAGATCTGGCTCAACCTTTCAACCACGTCCTCCAGATATTGCCCAGACCTTCAGCCAGGTGTCACCCTCAAGGTCCAGCTCAGCAGCCCTTCAGCCTGGCCTCAGGACATCCACCATTCTACCGACCTCCAGATGACCAGGAACAGTAAATCACATCAGCATATTCTGAAACGCTTTCAGTATTGTTGGTCAATCTATAAGTCTATCCATCAAAAATGTGATTTTAAAGTGCTTTAGAAATAGTTTCTATCATTATAAAGTTTAATTACAGTTCAGATTATATACGACAGTTTCATTTCAGGGTTACAGTTATTAAACCGACAGAGACACTGTCTCTATAGCAGAATCATTTTTATTTTGAACATAAACATTTTCAGAGTAATTATTCAAAGTAGAACATTGAAGTTAAGCAGGTTTTCTTATTTTCTAGCTGAGAAAAATTCTTGTGGAAAATTTTACCATTTTGTTTACATACAGTGATGCGTTTCATTTTTATTTATTCTTTCAGAACAAAACTGACCATTTCATCATTCGTATTGAAAACATTTTTTTTTTGTTACTCCACACTTTGAGAATGTTACGTTTAAACATTGTATATTAAAGTTTCTTTTGTGAATCAGCGTTGACTCTCTCTGACTCTTGTTGGCTCAGCAGCATCTTCCGCTATCCTGTTGTCCTGAAGAATAGTTCGGGCAGGTCCCTCACATGCTTCGCACACACACACACACACACACACACACACACTAACCCTAACCCTAAATAAATACGTACTAGTACTTAATGGAATAGATACTAGTATCTAAAAAATAAGTGCTATGAAGGAAATAGAGACTAGTAGGTTTAAATGATAAAATGGTAAAGCGGCTTGCCATAGCCATACCACAGGATTGTATCACAAGGCAGCATTATTTAACCATTTTATAAACCTAAATCAGACTTTTCACTCAATGACGGCTAGCACTAGTAAAGTAAGAAAAAATTCCAGAAGCAATTATTTTATAATTGTAGCAGGCTGACCAGAACTGATGATTTACAACTCCGTGCAGAAGGACGGCATGCCATCCTTTGCGATTTAAGATGATGGGGATATGACACCCGCCAATCGCTCCGGCGCGCTGTGGAAAACCACACCTCATTTGTTTTAGTAAAAAAAAACATTCTTACCTAAAAATCTGTTGTTTTAGAATTTAGAAAGAATTTTAACAAATGTAAAACTAATCAATTTTGTAAAACGTCCCGCTCAATTTTGTTCATTTAATGGTAATAAATTAGATCAAAAGGTCACAAAATTAATTCAAGTTAATCCAAACTTTTAACAAGGCCAGAGAAAAAAAGTTTGTGAACAATAAAATGTGTTCGGTGAAATGCTGCAGAAGCTTGTCCTGAAGTTTGGGTCCACTGGACCTCTCAGACCAATGCATGTGCTGGGACACATAACAGACATTTCCATCATGTGATGTCATCATAAACAATATGTTTCTTTCTTTTGTGCTTCTAGAGACTCTGGCAGGCTTCACCAGTGGACACTCTGTAAAAACATGATGACTGATGGCAAATGTGAGAGAGTTTACGTTCAATTGATGAATTACAGCTTTTGCTTGAAATAACAATTCTTATAGTTCGAGGCCAAGCACCGAAGGTGCGGAGGGGCACCTGTTTTATCTATTCCGGTTCTTATAATTATTCTTCCGTTTCTTCTTCTTCCGACTATGGCAGCCCATAGAAGCGTTTGCGGGAAAGTTGTTTTCGTTTAATGTTCTGATAGAGGACAGTCCCAACATCAAATACACCGATTTTGGGGTCACAAACTCATTGCCTCTAGCGCCACCACCTGTCCAAAGTTTCACTCAAATTATGCTAGTAACTTTTGGACCGTAAGGCCAATCAACAAAATTATTTTTCTTCTGATTCCTGAGCTCATGACGATTTGATTGCAACCTATGATGTAATTTTTCGTCATAAAAATTTGTCCGGCATTTTGTATGGTCCAACAAAACTACTTTTGGGAACTCGTCCTAGACGGTTTGTCCGATTCTTACCAAAATTGCACCAGATCATCTCCAGGCAGTGCCGACAAAAAGTTTAAACTGAATTCAAGTTGATTTGTCTAACGGTTTGAGGAACGCATATTTTACATAGTGCTTGCGAAAACTGGCTACATGCTGCGTTTCGGCGCAACGCCACCTACTGGTTCGGAGATACGCAAAAATGGCTAATTTTGCTTATAACTTCTGAACAGTTTGTCCAAATATCATAAAAGTGGTCTCGATAGATTCAGGGCGTCATGCTAATTTACAATCTTCCCAGATCGGCAATTTTGGCTGTCAGCCATTTTGAATTAGCTAAAATGCTGTATTTTTTAAACGCATGAACGAATTGTTACGAAAATCGGTATTATGGATCATCAGTACGATGAACTGAAGGGGCCTGAAAAGTTTTGAAACAGCAGCACCTAGTGGTAAAATTATATTTTCAAATGCTTATAACTCTGGCTGTGGTTGACTTACTTTCACAGGAGTCATCTCGTTGGATTCCTGAATCCTTGCCGATTCCACAGATACCAGACTTGCCAGGTTTTGGCATATGGTTTGTGCAGCGTTTTAATTTAGCACTTAAACATTCACGGCTATTTTCGAAAACACTAGTGCGATCGAGACGAACCCACCGTCACAAGTTTGGAAACATAGGTTGCTGGCAAGACCAAATGTCAAAATATTGATGGTAAGGGGTTATAAAAATTCAGTCATGTGTCAGTCATTTTGACATGTATTTTCACATTTCTGTCTATAAATACAAAGCGAATTGAGATATTTTCACCAAAATTAACACACACATGTATGGGCTCACTCTGAGATCACATCCAAAATTGTTGAATTGAGCCTCTTGGTGGCGCTTTAATAGAACGAAACACAAAATTCCCATTGAGTTCAATACAGTTTTTGTGATGTAAAATGCCATCCTTAACAAATGCATTGCAGTAACGTTACGAAACTCGTGTGTGCCATCAGCACCATGCCCAGAAGATACTCAAAAGATTTCCAGACAGCGGCCCCTTTTGGTCAAAAATTAGAATTAAATTTCCAAAAATGCTAATAACTTCTAAATAAATTTAAATAGATTTCTTGGGTCATTCCGAGAACATAGATACAAACTTTCTGTCCACCATCAAAATTTTCATTCAACACCTTTTTCAAACTCCTCCTAGACCGTTTGTCCAATTTTCACCAAAATCGAATCGTATCATAACCAGACCGTGCCGACTAAAAGTTATGGATGTTGATAGACAAAACTTTTTTCATCTACTGCAGCAGCAAAGTCGAGGCATGATGCCAAAATGACAATAAAGGCTTTATGTCTGCAATGCCTCGAAATATTGACACCCCACATCAATTTCGTAACTGCGCCACCTATTGGTCAGACGTGATAACCAATTAAATCATATTTTTAGTTAATGCATTTGATTTTTCAGCCATTTTGCCAAAATTCATCTTTAAATGTCTTTAATTGCTCATTGTTGCAGTTGTCTGACACTTTCCGCCATGTAGGCACGTCTTATTGTCTTCTTCTGCTTGGCTCAGAGATAATGCTGCTTGCAGCTATATTTTCAATTGAGAGTGCTGAACACGACAGAACAAAGTTCTAAGGGTCATGTAACCCTATTTTAGTAAATGCTACAGGAAGTAGGCCTATATTTACATATCGTTAGTCTATCTGTTATACTAGCACTTATGATATAATATATTTTAATTGACAGCATTTCTGAAGCTATACATTAATGTGAACGTACAATATCAAAAATGCATCATTAATTGAATGCATGTCCAATTTGAGCACAATTGGGGTAGTTGATTACTGGGCTTAATTATTATTGTTAGCTTCTTGAGGTAAATATATGTATAAAAAAACTTTTATTAGTTAAGTGTTGCAACCCTAAAAATATTAACCAAAGGATTAACTATGTTTGTTCTGTATCCCAGACTCTGTCGACATTGATTCTGAAAGTGAGTTCATGCAGGAGCTTCTCCCGTCTGCGGAGCGAACGGCTCTCCTCTATCACATGTCTTACCTGTGTGTGGGTAAAGACCCAGAGCTGGAGCGCCTGCTCAGAAAACAAGCTGTCGAAACACAACTGCTGTTCGGATCCTCTGAGGCTCTTCTGATGAAGGTATTCCCATGTTCACTATATCCAGACTTTGGTTCATTGAAATGTCCGTTCTTCTCTCTTATTTCTGCCTTTACAGTGTGTAAGAACCAGCGAGAGCTTTGTCACATCACTGCTACCCAATCTGAAGTTGGCTGCAGAGAAAAACAAACCACAATTAGCATTCAAATTCCTCGAAAAAGCAAAAGATCGGATTGGTGACATCATAATAGATGTTAAAGATTTTGTGAAGAGGTAAGAATATGAATTGGAAGACATTATCAAATTAAATACTTGCATAATGTTCAAAAACTATAAGTGATAATTAAAATAAAATATTTTGAAATATCTGATGCACACCCAGGTATAATGAACATAACAGTGATGTAGCCTCATCAACCAGTGACATCAACACTGTTAAGGAAGAGATGAAGACGATGCAGCAGCAACAATCCAGTGAGATGGAGGAACTTCAGAAGATGATTGATGTTCTGGAAGCAAACCTTCTTAATATCAGTAAAGACATAGAAGACTATGAGAAGAAGAAAAATGAAGAGATAAATGAATTTTTCATCCGCACCACCGGCACAAAGGAAGAAAATGACCTCCAAAATAAAATGACCTCCACTTCAGATAAAGATCAGATCATGGCTCTTTATGCTGATTTACAGAAACGTCTGAAAGAGAGGGAGTGGGACATCCAGAACCAGCTGATGGACAATCAGCAGAAGATGGCCAAATTAAAAACTGGAAATGGTGAGACGCTACATGTTTTCTTGTTAATATTTAAACCTCGTGTGCATTGTAGGTTTGCTCATCCGTTTGCTTCTGTAACTGACATCACAGGTCAGATGCCCATCATCACACACCTTGATGAAGTCCAGAAATATTTGTCTCGAATCCAAAAAATTCTGGTCCAGCTTCAGAAGTTCTGGGAGAAAGTGGGTTCTTTGCTGGACATGCTGAAGGAAAGGACCTTCGCTGGGGATGTTTGGATTGAAGACCTCACTGATATGAAGGAAGAGTTCCTGGAGTCCATCGATGCAGCTCAAGAGGTAAACCGTGATGATGATGATGTTTCGAAAGTTGTGAGACTGCAAGTTGCTTGACCTCTGACCACTGACGTTAAAATTAATTTGAACAGGAATGGATAAAATTTGGCATCAACTCCAAGAAGGCCTACGACATCTTCAGCGTTCAGGCGATTGAAGCCTACAGGTTTCTGGAGATCAGTCCTTCATCTCTGTCTGAAGAAGAGTGGCAGAACGAGTATGAGAGCGTGAAAGACAAACTTGAGAAAATTTGACTTTAAACTCTCAATCCTGCAGCCATTACACCATGAGATCAATTGAGAGTGAGGAGTTGTCATCATAGTGCAGAGCTCCTCCCCTCGATATCACGGGATCCTCACCCTCTCCGCCATGTTGGCAGGATTCCGGCAGCAAAACATGATTGTTTGTTAACTTAACGTAACAATGGAAAATTGTAGTTTAAGTTTGCGCTGAAACTATATTTACCTTTTTTGAAATAATTCATTAAACCTGCTAAGCAGACTGATCTCGTGAAAAGGCGAATATGACACGCCAATTCGAATTTCCATTTTTGCCGTGCTATCAACACGCATAATCGCTTTGTGAACAGCGTTGACTTAACGTTACATAACTGTAGATATACAGTGGTATGAATAAGTTTTGGCCCCCATGCTAAAGTTGCCTAAAAAGAGGAATAAAAAATCATCTTTTGGATATTGATCTTAATGCCTTAATTAGAAAAATGAGGAAAACTCCAACCTTTAAGGACACCAATTTTCTTTGTGAATGAATAATGTATCATAAATAAATAAATGTTTTTCCTTAAAATACAGGGTGCATAAGTCAGGGCACCCCTATGTTAAATTCCCATAGAGTCAGGCAGATTTTTACTTTTAAAAGCCAGTTATTTCATGGATCCAGGATAATATGCATCCTGATAAAGTTCCCTTAAAATATCCCCACATCATCACACACCTTCCACCACACCTAGAGATTGGCATGGGGTACTTTCCATAAGATCATCTTTCAATGCAAATCAAACCAGCTATTAGGCTAACTGAAGTAAAACCACACACACACACACACGCACACACACACACACACACACACACACGCACACGCGCACGCGCACGCACACACACACACACACACACACACACACACACACACACACACACACACACACACACACACACACACACACACACACACACACACACACACACACACACACACACCTTTCTTCTCTGCTTTGAACAGTGCGACAGCCCACAAACACAGTGCGACACCGCCCCCTTCTGGACAAACCTGATACCACCCTTAACAAACAACTTTTTTATACACTTATTTTTAACTGCATTTTCTTAAAATTATATTTTGCTCTTACTGTCACTGATTGTTCTTAATTTTGTCAATGATTGGGTTTTTTTATTTACTTTTATTGTTTTTACTTGCACACTTGTAGCACTTTGAGATATGTCCTTCATGTGTAAAGTGCTTTACAAATAAAATGTTTTATTATTATTATTATTATTATTATTATTATCAACTAGAACATTAACTTTTTGTCATAATTTCAACTTTGTACGTCCTAATTATTATCTTTTATGTCATCATTTTTAACTTTTGTCATAATTATTATTATTTATTATATTAATCAATAATTATTTTATCACAATTTTGCCCTTTTAAAGTCATCATTTTGTCAGAATTTGTCAGTTTTAAGTCAGAATTTCACATTGTGTTATGTAATAATTTTGACTTCTAAGTCAGAATTTCAACTTTTTAATGTTTGGCTTTTTATATCATGATTAAAGTATTAAGAAATGTTCTCACCCTAAACAAATGTTTTGAATGGTAGTGTATTACTTTCCACAAAAATATGAAGAAGCACAAATGTTTTCAACACTGATAATAATCATAACTGTTTCTTGATTATCAGATCCTCATATTAGAGTGATTTCTGAAGGATCATGTGACACTGAAGACTGGAGTAATGATGCTGAACATCACAGGAATAAATTACACTTTACTGTATATTCACATAGACAACAGATGATTTACACTAGAATAATATTTCACAATTTTACTGTATTTTTGATAAAATACTGCAGCCTTGGTGAACAGAAGACACTTTTTTAAACACACACACAAATAATGATTATTCAAATGTCTAACTTTTGCTACTGTATTATTAATGTATTACTCTATTTGTCTTTAATGTGTTCATTGATCATTATGATTTCAGAAACACGTTTCTGCTGTCTCTTGCGTCTTCACAGTGATTGTTTGGCGTCATATAACACACACACACACACACACACTCTTTCTCTCTCTCTGACTGACACACACACACAATCTTGTGGGGTGTGTCTTTGAGGCGCCTATGTCTTTGTGTGTGTGTTTGAGAGAGAGAGTGAGAGTGAGAGAGAGAGAGAGAGAGAGAGAGAGAGAGAGAGAGAGAGAGAGAGAGAGAGAGAGAGAGAGAGAGTCTCAGTAGAAGTTCTGTAGTCCAGTTCAGTTTTCGGTTCGGGTGTGTTCTGATCATGTCTTAAATGCTCTGCAGCGGATCCGTGTGTGTGGGTGTGTGTTCAAACTTTCTGGAAGACACGAACAGCGTCATTGTCTCGCGGTGAGTTTGTGATTTTGTGTTTGAGAGAAACTTCTTCAGACTCTCGGCGAGCTTTAGATCGTTCCGCTCGAGCACAAAGCGAATCGGTGAGAGATTTATGCACGTTTATTCTGTGTGTGTGTTGTGAGACATGAGGAAAGACTCACCTGAAGTCCCGCGTTACTGTAACACGTGCTCGATACATTCCCACTGTTACTTTCAAACGCGTCTTTGATGTGGCCGCGCGCGCACTGTGGCGTCACTCTCCGTCGGAAGCGCGCTTGTCTTTGATGTTTGAACCGTTTGTTTATTGCGTCTGTCTCTCGTTCCAGTGCTCATTCAGGTCCGGTGGGTTCGCTTCGTAATGCAGCCTTCATCTTCATCATCATCAGTGTTTCTTCTTCTTCTGTCAAGTTTTTCTCTTGCTTTGGCCTGTAATAAAGCTCTGTGTGCCAGTGACGTCAGCAAGTGTCTCATTCAGGTAAGAGTCTCGCGTTGTGTTTAATGTGTATAATGGATCACAAATAAACACTTCAGAAAGTTCAGTGAATCATGTGTTGGATGTGATCATGTGCAAGATAGATACTTTTCAGCTTCATAATCTTTATAATTTTAATATTTACAATTGAGTCATGTTTATTAATCTGCCTTTACATACAGTCATTTTGCTTTGCACATATTTGATACTCTCTGTAATAAAAGGATATAATATCTAAAAAAATGTTGGCTTACATGCTAGATTCTTTCCCTCATATTTATCACCAAGACAAATTCCTTGGCAATAAAAAAATAAGATTATTTGTAGGCTCATGTTTCTGATTATATTATTTCGGACTTTGTAAATGTGATTTGAACACCGGAATGAACCTTCTCGTAGGAGCCATTTAATTTTTATTTGTACTTTGTTACTTTTATTATTATTATTAAAGCTGCTGCTGTTGTTGTTGTTGTATTGGCAGGAGTTGTGTCAGTGCCGGCCGGCCGATGGGAACTGCTCGTGTTGTAAGGAGTGTATGATGTGTTTGGGAACTCTCTGGGAAGAGTGCTGCGACTGTGTGGGTGAGAACATCATATTATTGATATATGACACTACAGAACATTATAATATCTGCTGCATCGTGTCGGTTCTGACGGCAGAAATCATAATCAAGTGCAAATAAACGAGTGCGTTTTCACTTACACGTTTCAAAGGAGGTCATTTCTATTCCTGCAGATGACATGCATATTGTTTGGTGATTAAATTTGAATATTTTCTTTAATTGAAAATGAACAATTGTATTTTTAGTTATTTATTTTTAATTTTAAAAAGGTCGGAATTGTGAGAAATATATTAAACTCACTATTGTAAAAAAAAAAGTCTGAAATGTGACATTATTATCCATTATCCAACATTATTTTCGGAGTTTATTTCTCGTCATTATGACTTATCTTTTCCATAATGACTTTATTTACATCATAACGACTATTTTTGTCATTACGACTTTTGTCTGCCATTATGACTTTATTTACATCATAACAGCTTTATTCTCGTCATAACGACTTTATTTCTCGCCGTTACGACTTTATTTCTTGTCATTACGACTTTATTTTCGTCATTACGACTTTATTTCTCGCCATTACGACTTTAATTACATCTTAATGAAGCGACTTTATTTCTCGCCATTACGACTTTATTTCTTGTCATTACGACTTAATTTACATCATTACGACTTTATTTCTCGCCATTACGACTTTAATTACATCTTAATGAAGCGACTTTATTTCTTGTCATTACGACTTTATTTTCATCATTACGACTTTATTTCTTGCCATTACGACTTTATTGTCGTCATTACGACTTTATTCTCATCATTACGACTTTATTTACATCATAACGAAACACCTTTATTTCTCGACACTACGACTTTATTTACATAATGAAACAACTTTATTTCTCGCCATTACGACTTTATTTCTCGCCATTACGACTTTATTTCTCACCATTACGACTTTATTTCTCACCATTACGACTTTATTTCTCGCCATTACGACTTTATTTACATAATGAAACAACTTTATTTCTCACCATTACGACTTTATTCTCATCATTACAACTTTATTTCTCACCATTACGACTTTATTTTCATCATAACGACTTTATTCTCATCATTACGACTTTATTTCTCGCCATTACGACTTTATTTTTTTGCCATTACGACTTTATTTCTTATCATTACGACTTTGTTTTTTTGCCATTACGACTTTATTTCTCGCCATTACGACTCTTTTTAAAATAAAAAAATTGGAAGAAAAAAACGAAATTGTCAGATAACTCACAATTACCTCTTTAGTTTTATATCTCGTGGCAGAAACAAGGTTCCTTGAGTTGTTTCAGTCTAAATCAGGTTGATATTTAGTTGTGTGCGTGATGCGTTACGCGAGTGTGTGTGTGTGAGGCAGTAAAGTGTGTGTTCTGTCACCTCAGGCATGTGTAACCCGAAGAACCACAGCGACACGCCGGCGACGGCCAAGAGCACGGTGGAGGAGCTGTTCCGGCCGATCCCGTCGCTCTTCCGCGCGCTCACCGAGGGCGAAGCGCCCGTCAACATGATGGTGGTGTCGTTCCCCGTGGCCGAAGAGCTTTCGTATCACGAGAACCTGCTGTCCTTCCTGGAGACGCTGGAGGACTCGCACCAGAACGTGTCTCTGCCGGGGAACAGCATCCACGCCAGCTACGACACCAGCGGTGAGGCTTAGCATTCTTGCTGATCGCTGTTGATATGCTGTACTATAAAACTCCTCTAAATATCCTCCATGGTTGCATATACCGATCTGCAGGACACGTGTAAACGACTTTACTTGGACCTGTTGTGCGAGTCTTTTTAATACCACGTGTTTATATTAGGGGCTTTTGAACGTTTTCATCGTTCCTAGAACTAGCGGCGGGAGTTTGGCGTGTTAGCACCGCATGAACTGGGAACGATTTCAGTTCCAGGAATCCTTCAGAGGGACCACAGTGACGGTAGTGTTTGCTGATTGGCCGGAGAACAGGAGAATACGATCTCTGGCATTCTCATCGCCGTCAAAATAAAAGTCCCAACAGCAAGCGCGTCTCACGTCACTTCAGAGTTCCTGCCGGCGCTCGAACGACACCAGGAGAACGCTGACATTTGACACACACACCAAACAAGAGAACATGTACCGCATCTATCTCAAACCCTGTTGCACGCCGTTACAGGAAACATGTCGTTCAACCCGGAAACCGTAGCAAAACGCTGCTTGAACATGCCCTAGCGCTTCACTGAGCAGCAACGTCGTTAGCTTGAGCTTCATCCACTGGGATGTGGATTCCTGAGGTGACCCCGTGACCTCGAGCTGAGGCGGTAATGAGACGTCCAGCGGCGAGCAGGTGTTGGAACGGAAACACACCAGATCACTCGCCGACTACGCCAACGCTCATTTGTGTCACGCTTGAGGGTTTTATATCTGACACACACTTAAGTTTGGGATAATTAAGATTTTTCAGCATCGTTACTCCAGTCTTCGGTGTCACATGACAAAAAATGAAATTGATTCCTACTTTTTATGTCAATGGTTACTTTTTTCTGTGGTTTCCTGATCTCTCTTTCTCTCTCCAGATAAGATGTGTACGGTGGTTTACTTCGACGACTGTGTGTCCATCCGCCAGTGTAAGCAATACTGCGAGTCCATGGGCGGGTCCAAGTACCGCTGGTTCCACAACGCCTGCTGCGAGTGTATCGGCCCCGAGTGTGTCGACTACGGCAGCAAAGCGGCCAAGTGCCTCAACTGCCTTTACTGACTTCCTGTCCGTCAGTGACGTCTGATTCTCAACTTCCTGTCCGCTACTGACGTCTGATTCTCAACTTCCTGTCCGCTACTGACGTCTGATTCTCAACTTCCTGTCCGTTACTGACTTCCTGTCCGTCAGTGAAGTCTGATTCTCAACTTCCTGTCCGTCACTGACGTCTGATTCTCAACTTCCTGTCCGTTACTGACTTCCTGTCCGTCAGTGAAGTCTGATTCTAAACTTCCTGTCCGCTACTGACGTCTGATTCTCAACTTCCTGTCCGTCACTGACGTCTGATTGTGTCCTGCGTATTAGGCTTCACGCAAAAGAGTTTGTATATAGATTATTTTTATCCTTGCCGGTTCGTTTAGTCACAGACATGCAGACGAGCGATGATTTTGATAGAGAATAGACGCATATCTGCGCTTGAGTAGATTATCTGCGCTTGTCGGGTTATCTTATGAATTCAAAGTCTTTTTTAAGACCGAATTAAGTTGAAATCATTAGTTTGTTTTCAAGAACAAAATCCACGTGTAAATGATCATTAAACATCGTCGAGTGAAGCTGGTGTGTGTGTGATGTCGAGACGACGAACATCATCAGCCATAGAAATCACTAGTTTCAATAAAACATCATCTCCAATTCTTTATTCTTGTCTTTTCGTTTGATATTTTTTCGTTTTACATTTCTATTTTTTTTTACTTTTTTTTCTGTTATATTATTTTTTTTACCATTTTATAAATAAAAAAAATCTTTTATTTTATTTGTATTTTTCTTTTTGCCTTTTGTTTCTATATTTTCACTTTATTAAATTATTTTCTTTATGTATTTTTAATTTGTTTCTCGTGTGTTGAGCGCTGTTAATCTGGGTTCACAGGTGTCCTAACGAAGTGTCCCACTTTCAGTCAGACACAAAGGCAGACGCTCGTTTGCTGAACACAAACACAAAGAGCTCATTCAGTCCCATGAGCCTCCAGTCATCCGTCCGACATAAACTACAAACTCACTGAAGTTCACTTGAGTTCCACAAACAGAAAGACCGTCTCTCTGCAGTGACACGATCATTAATCAGAGTATCCGTCAATATCAAACACTCTCTGTGTTCCTGATCTTTACTGGGAACCATTCAGGGAGCGGGAAGAAAAACTTCAATCAGAATGTAAATTTTCTTTGCATTTTAATTTTAAAGTTGTCAAAACGGGTAAACCTTTACATTAGGGTTTCATTAGTTAACATAATACAGCAATAATGATAATCCCAAAAGGTCGTTGTTCAGATCATATCAGATTTATAGATTATATTACAAGGTCAAATATATCTGTGAACATTTTTATTAAGGTTAATAAACGCTTTAATGCATTAACTTATACAAATGAAACCATATAAACGATAAAAGAGTTTAGGAATCTAAATGAATGATGATAATAAAATAATATTATAAATTGACTACTGATTTATAACTTATTAGATACCACTGTTCATTGTAAATTCATAATGCACTGTTAATTTATACAACTTAAATGAAGTTTTACCGTGATCGTCTTCATGAGGAGCGACTCCAAGAACAACAGGAGGTGATTTCATCTGAAATTTTATTCTGGACAGGTTAAGAGAATATCATCAGCTATTCATGATCAAAAACAGGAATATATACAGAAGAGTTTGCATTAAAACACTCAAGGCTTCAAGTGAGTTCAGACTGAATGTTCACATGGACCACTCGTGATATCGTTAAAAAACACTCGTCTAAGCGGAGTCCGTCAGAGCAACAATGTGCTGCGCTGAAGATTAAAAGAGCCCTTGAGATGTGTGTGTGTGTGTATGTGTGTGCAGCATATATTAGAGCCGGTTCATCCGGTCACATGTCAACGGGTTAGTCGTTTGATATCTCCAGCTGTTCAAGTATTCTCTGGTTTAAGGAAGACACGTTTAAGGCTTCTGTGGCAAAAATAAAAGAGAGAATGCACAAAACCCCCACAAAAGGTCCTGTAGTGAGGTGCATTCTGGGAAAGCTGTTCAGTATGTGGAGGACGTGGTGCTCATGGCGTCCTCGTTCACTCGCGTGTTTGCCGGATGGACGCTGGCGAAGTATTTGACGTCCTTGTCGACGTCCGTCTGCAGCGACACGAGTGTGTGTTCCAGCGCCTCCTGCTGGCAGCCCGCCGACGACAGGAAGAACTCTACAGGACACACACACACACACACCGTCAGCGAGCGGTCACACGGGCAGGGCGTGCATGTACATAAAAGAAAATTAAACTAGGAAAAATAAATATGAATAAAAGCACAAAAGAAAATAAAATGGGAAAAAAAACAGAGGAACAAAAAGAAATAATGAAAGACTAAGAAACTAAAAACAATAGAACTAAAATAACTAAGGAAAAGAGAGGGAAGACGACAAAATAAGACCATAAGAAAAAAAATACATAAAACAAAAGAAATACCAAAAATGAGAGAAATAAAATAAAACAAAGACAGACAGAAAAGGGAAAATAAAAGTAAATAAAAAAAAGAAAAGAATCATAAAATGAAAAGAATAGATAAATAAATACATGAATGAACAAAAATAAATAAAGTGAAAAATTTTAGAACAAAGAAATATATATATATATATATATATATATATATGAAAATGAAAGAAAATAAATGCAAAAACAGAAATAACACACACCTCGCTCCAGCAGGGTCTGCCTCAGGGTTTTGGCCAGCAGGACTCTCACGTTGGGAACGGGATCCGACGCCAGCAGGAGCAGCGGAGGGAGAAGATGCTCCGAGAACTGATCCAGGGACACACACTCCTCCTCTACTGACAGCTGACACACACAGAGACACGCGTCAGGATAACACACACACACACTGAGGAGGAGGAGGAGGAGTGCGTCTCACCTGACAGACGAAGGCGAACGCCTGCCGACCGGACCACTTCCGAGAGTGGCAGAACTTCTCCACCAGTTCTCCCAGAAAACCCACCAGCAGAGACGAGCACGACGACAGCTTCCGGATGATCTCGCTCACCTGCACACACACACTCGCTCGTTCATTCGGGAGAACGACTCATTCAGGAGAACGACTCACTCACTCGTTCATTCGGGAGAACGACTCACTGCACACAGAGACTCGCTCGTTCATTCGGGACAACGACTCATTCAGGAGAACGACTCACTGCAAACAGACTCGCTCGTTCATTCGGGACAACGACTCATTCAGGAGAACGACTCACTGCAAACAGACACTCGCTCGTTCATTCGGGAGAACGACTCACTGCACACAGAGACTCGCTCGTTCATTCAGGAGAACGACTCACTGCAAACAGACTCGCTCGTTCATTCGGTACAACGACTCATTCAGGAGAACGACTCACTCGCTACAAACACAGACTCACTCACACATTCACAATTCACTCATTGGGGAGAGAACGACTCGCTAGAATCAAATGGCGCTTTTCGAATACACAGTACCGACTCGACTCGCCTTTGTTTGGTTCTCCACAGTGTAAAAGTTGTACCTGTTCCTGCTTTCGGGTACTTTTATTGCATCACCTACGACAAGGTTCTGAGCGAGCTGAGGCGATACTAAGATGTGACATGAAAACAATGCCGACCGCTGATTGGTCAGACAGAATCGTCACCATTGTATGCGCCAGATGGAGTATCCAGAATAACCCCGCCATTTTTAAATAGTTTGGCCAGTGATAGTTTCTAAACTAACTGCTATTATTATGGCAACTCGGGAGAATACGCCGTGGTCAAAGAGGAGGAGCAGACTTTCCTTTGTTTAGTTGCGGAAGACAGGATCCTGCGAGAGATTGATGGGGCAACGAGGAACGAAAGACGTCGCTATGACGACCGGGTACTATGCAGTGGTGGAATGTAACGAAGTACAAACACTTCGTTACTTTACTTAAGTACATTTTTCACGTATCTTTACTTTACTTAAGTAGAATAAATAGTGCCTACTTTTTACTTTTACTTCGTTACATTTTGCAGCAATTATTCTACTTTCTACTCCACTACATTTCTACAACTTCTGTTACATTTTCGTTACATTTCCTGATCAGTTTTTCCCCGGCCAAAACGTAATCTGACCGTCCGTTCGTTGCACGTTTGTCTCACCAGTGACGTTTGGTTGCCATAGATACAGTATATCAACCCGGTCACACTAAATGCGTCTCGCACGCAGTGCGTTTATCATGCAACTCATACGCGAAAATTTGTTTTTACGTGCATAGGAAACACACCGTGTGTAATATACGTTTGGTTAGGATTATGGCAAGCCAAGAGGTTCAGAATTACACCATAAATGAATCGCGTTTACTGCCAATAGTAAGGATAAGCATGATATTGTCTAATTGCAAGCTTGTTTCAGAAATGGTGCCATTTTTTCCATCATTATTGAACATCATTATTGGAGTAGGCTATTAGGTTGAATGAGTTAGAATTAAATGTTTTATTAATCATTAGAAAATAGACATTAAGATAATAAATTGTTATGCAAGTACTTTTACTTTCAATACTTAAAGTACATTTAAAATAAAGTACTTTTTACTTAAGTATGGTTGTCATTGTGTTACTTCTACTTTTACTAAAGTAAATATTTATCTGGGTATTTGTACTTTTACTTAAGTACTGAGATTCAGTACTTCCTCCACCACTGGTACTATGTGGCGGCACTGTCTGAAATGGAAAACGGCGCGAAAAGCGAGCGGAGTCGAGTTGAGCTGGTTCTGGTAATGGAAAAGCGCCAAAAGTGAATTATTCACTAGTGCAATTCATTCAGAAGAGCGAATCATTGAGAAGAACGACTCACTAGAATCAGAGTGAATCATTCAGAAGAGCGAATCATTGAGAAGAACGACTCGCTAGAATCAGAGTGAATCATTCAGAAGAGCAAATCATTGAGAAGAACGACTCACTAGAATCAGAGTGAATCATTCAGAAGAGCGAATCATTGAGAAGAACGACTCACTAGAATCCGAGTGAATCATTCAGAAGAGCGAATCATTGAGAAGAACGACTCGCTAGAATCAGAGTGAATCATTCAGAAGAGTGAATCATTAAAAACAATGACTCCCAATTCAAATTTCACTACAATCTCACCCAAATTTACCAGGCAAGACAGAAATAAAAAAAGGGAAAGAAACTAAGAAAAGCAAAACAGAAAAAAAGAGAGAGAAGAGAAAGAAAGAGAAAAAATTAAAACACAAAAAGAAAGGAAAATGAAGAAAGTTAAAGACAGAAATAAAGTAATAGAGAAAGTGAAAGAAATAGACAAGGAAAGAGAAAGATGGAATGAATGAACGAAAGGCAGACAGAGAGAGAGAGAGAGAGAGAGAGAGAGAGAGTACCAGTCTGTAGGACGTCCAGCGAACGGATGAGACTCGGTCAGTGCAGAGACAGAAGGCCAGCGGTCTCAGATAATCATGAACATCCTGCGCACTGTACAGCTCCAGCAACAACACCAGCTGCCTGCGTCACACACACACACACAGAATCATGACATCATCACACACACAAACACACAGAGAGAAGAGTGACATCATCAGCCACATCATCACACACACACACACACACACAGAAGGACTTGGCCAGCTTGGAGCAAAACCTGTCTCTCTCTCTCTCTCTCTCACACACACACACACACACACACACACACACATACTCGGCCAGCTCGGAGCGAAACCTGTCTCTCTCTCTCTCACACACACACACACACACACACACGTACTCGGCCAGCTCGGAGCGAAACCTCCAGTTGCGGCTGTTGTCGGTCACCAGGAACTCCTGAAGCTGGTAGAGGTACTTCCTCCTCGTGTCCTGATGCAGAAGCTGGAAGAGGAACACATGAAGATGAACTCAGACTTCTGTCTGAAATATGAACAAAATTTGAATTATATTTGAATTCTAAAAGGCAATATTTAATGCTAAAGGTGACAATATTACACCCCCTTTCACCAGATGTAATATAACATGCAAACCGTGCCGATTGTGTGTGTGTCCCTTTAAATGCAAATGAGCTTTAGCACACACGCTCAGCTCTGAGCGAAACACTGAGTGATGAAGAGGACTGACCTTGAGGAAGTCGTAGAGGTGCTTGAGGACGCCGATGCGAACCTCGTCCAGATCCTTCAGGAAACTGTTGAAGACGGGAACCAGATACGCGGCCGTCAGCTGATCGCCCAGGATCTGAGCCAGCTCGTGGATGGAGAACGCCAGCGTCCGCCGCACCTTCCACTGAGAGAGAGAGAGAGAGAGAGAGAGGGGGCGAGAGAGAGAGGGAGTTGAGAGAGTGAGAGGGTGAGAGAGGGAGAGAGAGAGATCAATATTCAAGATTAGAGGAGAACGTTCAGAGGATGATGTCCAGCGGGAACTGTACAGTCGCGCGCAGGCCTGCGTCGCCGCACTGATTCGGCTAATCTTCACGGTACTTTAGATCGCAATCAGTGTTGGGTGTGACTAATCACTAAGTAATTAGTTACTGTAGTTTAATCACTTTTCCCTTGAAAATGTAAAGTAAGGGATTACTCTTCATTTATCTGTAATTTAATAACAGTTACTTTTTTTTTTTTTTTTTTTTTATTAATGCAATGTTAATAAACAGAACAAGACAAGACATACAAGCAGTAAACAAACTATCAAAACAAGGAGACATTATGATATCAAATACATTAAGAGAGGAGATATGAAAAGAAATAACATTATTTTACATTAGTCTTAAAGAAAATTACAGTTACTTCTGATGTAATTGATGTAAATACTGTGTATAGATCAATCCGATCTCACAGCGATTCGTATGCATTTTATGAGGTGTCTAAATATTACGACCACACTCTTACAAATTCGTGTAAAATATGATAAAAATGTGAAATGTCATGAGATCAGACATAAAACAATAGTGGGTTTAACATCAAAATGTATTGTCTGATGCTAAAAAGTATGTTTTTATAATGTAACCTTCTCCACCTTGGTCAGTTTAAGGATAATTCATGCAATTTTATAGTATTTATTTGAAAGAATTAAAACAGATTCATGTCTATCCTTGTATTATTCAGCTGGTTGAGATTGATATGGGATTTTGAAAGTAATTAGTAATTAAATACTTTTCACAGAAAGTAATTAGTACAGTAATCTAATTACACTGTTGAAGAGGTAATTAGTAACTAGTAATTAATTACTGTTTTAGAGTAACTCACCCAACACTGATCGCGATGGAAACGCAGATAGCAAATGCTCTGGGGAGAAAACGTTTCTGGGTAATTTCGGTGTAAATGCAGCTATATTGCTTGTAATAAAACGGTTAGTTCCAATCCTTGATTCTGATTGGTCAATAGCTGTGTTTTACCCAACAGTTACACAACACCCCAAGTCGTCCTTTTGTTGCGTCTTGTCTCCCCGTGATATCAAGTTTGAGTCCGTTCACTGTAAAAGTCTTCTCTACGACTCACTCGCTCAAAGCCAGTAATGTAAACATCAGTCGCTGTTGACGGTCAGGGACTACTTTTTA
This sequence comes from Pimephales promelas, assembly GCF_016745375.1. Next base: position 593,969 of record NW_024121766.1, read on the forward strand.
CAGCGGAAGGAACGCTTTTAAAGATTCTACCTCATGAAAGTTGCATATTTATTGTATTGTGAGCATGTGTCATGATGATCAGACCCGCACCTGCATGTCTGAGGCCAGCGTCTCGTAGGTGTCGCGCAGGCAGTGCCAGTTCTGGCGTCCTAGCGTTAGCGCCACGCCGGGCAGACTGTAGGCGCAGTGCTTCGCGATCTCCATGTCCACGGTCTGAGCGCGCGACGGGTCCGTCATCGACAGGTACTGATCCAGCAACGCCTGAGGAACCACGTCCTGCGGGGCGGCACACGGTCAGAGCAGAGCATCATGGGATTGAGCTCATGATGGGATGATCAAGTTGTATAGAGCTTTTCACACACACATCGTTTACAGGAAACACACATTAGTGTACAGTGATCCGTTATCATCAGAGGAGACTGTCTGAGTTATGTATTTCAGAATAGGGATGGGCAATGATTAATCGCATCCAAAATAAAAGTTTGTGTTTACATAATATATGTGTGTGTAGTGTGTATAATTAATTTGTATATATAAATACACACACATGCATGCATACATTTAAGAAAAATGTGTTATTAATACATCAAATATTTATATTTATATATAATATTACTTGTGAATAAATATATATAAAATATATACATGCACATTTTTCTTAAATATATACATGCATATGTGGGTATTTATATATACAAATTAATTATACACACTACACACACATATATTATGTAAACACAAACTTATTTTGGATGCGATTAATCACGATTAATCGTTGCCCATCCCAATTTTAGAATACAAAATGCAGTATTTGAATGCGGATACACTGATGATGGTCAGCTGACCTGCTGTTTCGATTTCCTCTCATCGTCAGGATTGGCGCTGCCGTCGCTCACGTCAGAATCATCGGCCGAATCACGCCTCTGAAACACACACGTGAACCCGACACAAACATCCAGCGGTTTACATGCAACAGCCACTCGAACAATCAGGACCGGATTAAAAACTACAACTTTTCGAATCAGGAATATAATTCACGTTTTCCAACAAAACATTTCAGTGCTTGAAAAACGGCATGTGTGACAAACTAATCAGTCTGTAATCAGAATCGCATCACTGAACTGAACTAGTTTAAACGAGAGATGTGTGTGTGTGTGTGTGTGTGTGTTCACCTGTGTGTTGTCTGACAGGAGCTCAGAGGGGTTCTGGGAACTGAAGGGATTGGATTGGGCCGATCGGGGCTCCAGGAAAGCGTCTTCTAGTCCTGAATCCAGTGTCGTGGCTCTCAGAGCTGCCGTTAAGACGTCCACTTGTGCTGAAACACACACACACACACACACATCAGCACAGAACAGGTTTTCCTGCTCGAATGTTGATTATTCTCCTCATATTCTCCATTGTTGCGGCTCCTCTCTTCCCAGTCTGTCAGTAACGCTCCGTTTACTTCCTGTCTCTATGAAGCCCCTCCTCCTGAAAGCACACTGTGTTCTGATTGGTCGGCTGGAGCAGTGTGTTGTGATTGGTCGATCGCTTCGAGTGGGTTTAGGGAATGCCCCGCCCCTTTCCTTAAACACCAGTTTAAGACACTACTAACTCAACCAGGCCCCGCCCCTTTATTCTGCGCATTAATTATTATAATGAGGAATATTGTGACGTGTTCGTGTTCCTACAGTGGAGGCGTTTCAGGAGTTCAGACACACTGACACTGATATAGAGGAGAACGTGTTCATGCTCAAACATCACACACTGAAGAGATGGAGATCCTCCTCTTTAAAACAACATTTACTTCTGAACACACACACACACACACACACACACAGATATTGTGCGTCACTGCTTCTGTTTTTCGGCTCAAGCACTTCCTGCACTCGTTTCCTTCCACTGACACACAGGTCTCGGATCAGCCGCTTTAAGGCTCGAGTTCCTGCAGACCGGGAAACACAAGCTTGCGATTCATCGGTTCAAATCAGATGCCTTGTCTAAATACACACTCTTGGCAACACACACCAAACCCACACTACACTAAGCGTATCCCATCATGCACTATGTTTTAGGAACTCATGCCCGGAAATTACGAGATGTCGAGGAAAACATTTCACTGTAATTTAAATTAATTAGATGGATATAATTTGATAGTAAAAACTAAAAGTGTTGCACAGACATTTTCTTGGTGCACAGATTGTGAATGAGTAAGATGTGTGTGTGTGTGTGTGTGTGTGTGTGTGTGTGTGTGTGTGTGTGTGTGTGTGTGTGGTCTATTTTGTACATTTGCAACTGTTTTTATCCCTTAAAAGCTCAGTAAACCCTTAAGACTATAAGTGGAAATACTAGGGGTGGAACGTTTCACAAAACTCACGGATCATTTATGGTTTTTGAGACACGGATCAGATCATTTTTTTGATCAGCAAATTAAAAAAAATTATATATATATATATATATATATATATATATTTATTTATTTATTTATTTATTTAATTTGCTGATATATAATTTTTTTTTTTATTTGCTGATCAAAAAAATGATCCAATCCGTGTCTCAAAAACCATAAATTATATATATATATATATATACATACACACACACACACACACATACACACACACACAAACACACATATATATATACACATATTCATACATATATATATATATATATTATGGGTGTAACTTTGCTTTTCATTTATTACTAAATTCATTTATTACTTCCACTGCCAAACTGGTAAAGTTCAAACATTATTAAAAATAAGTGAACAGTCATTTTGTTGTTTTATTATCATCCGATTTCTTTCTCAACTGTTCACTCATGATATAACAGAGAACACTTTCAGAGACGGGTGTATAGACATATTTATATGTGTGTGTGTGTGTGTGTGTGTGTGTGTCCATTCAAGGGCAGGGAAACGCCAAAGAGGAATCAGTGTTTGAGCGCTGTCTGAAACACACACTCTCCCTCTGTCTCCCACACACACACACACACACACTGTTGTGCGCACAGATAACGCACGAGTCCCGATTTTTGCCTCATCTTTTGCATTTAAAATAGTTTAAAAGTGTAAACTGGGAAGACAAAACACCTCAAAATCATAAACTTGAACTCTACGATGGTTAAATTTAGCAGCTAATCGGCGAATCACACGCGTTCGATCCGTACGGTATGGATCAACTGCGATCCATTCCAACTCTAGGAAATGCATCATGCATGTACACAAGAGTTCACGAGCAGAGGTCGCAGGTGTGGGCGTGCGGAGAAGCGAACTCGGCGCTCACCTTTGACATCCGGGTCGTCGATGTGCGGCTCCAGGTTTTCGATGAGCTCCTCCAGCTGTTTCCTCCCCAGCGCCGGAGCGGACGGCCGGTTCTTCTCCTCCTCTTTCTCCTCCTCCTCCTCCCTTTTCTCTTCCTCTTTCTCCTCCTCTTCTTCCTCCTCCTCTTCCTCCAGCAGGTCCAGGTTGATCTCTGGGATGGGTGTCCTCCAGTACTGGAAGGAGTTGAAGATCTCCTGCTCCTCCTGTGGATGTGGATCGGGATCATCCGGCGCTGGAGTGGGAGAATCGCGGTCCTCCGTCTCCTCATGAAGCCACTCGACCTCCTCCTCACATCCCGAGGGATTGTGGGAAACAGCTGGCGTCTCTGTGCTTGTGCTGAACGAGACACAAATGAGACGAGCGAGAGAAGGTTCGTTAGTGCCGCTGACCAAAAAATGATGTCATGCTACTTATGAGACGAAATACTGCAGTGGACCGACTCAGAATGCCTGATTTTACAGTCAATATTCCCTATATTGTAGAAAATCAACACTAGTATTAATACAGGTTTGATGCGGTTTATAAAGACGTCCAGCAGGAGGCGCTGTGGGAGCGGCGGAAACCTCATTCATAAACGGCGTCTCTTCATCAGTCGTCTCTCACCTGTGTGTTTGCGTCTCGCTCCAGTTGGCCTCGTCTCTGAAGTACTGACCCGCGTGACCGCTGGGACTCGCGAACGTGGAGATGAACTGACCCAGCGACTGAAACGCGGCCTGACGCACCTGGAGACCGAAGCACACACTCATCAGAGGAGCGGGTCACTACAGGATTCACTTCCTGATTATTTACTCTCTCGTACGTCCTCCAAGATGTTCACGTCTGTCTTTCTTCAGTGGAAATGAAGGATTAGAAATCAGGATTGATCTCCATATAGTGTCTTCAATGGGGTCTAGGATTGGGTATCGTTTGAATTTGAACGATTCTGATTCCGATTCCGATTCCTTGTTTTGATTCCGGTTCCTAAAGATTCTCGATTCCGATTCTTTTAAGAGGCAGGGTCAAAAAAGTTTAGCTAACCTTGCTAACCAACGGTCTTTCTGAAGGAAATACTCCTTTTGTCACAAATTTTGCATTTTGCCGAGATTTCGTTATTTTTAGAAAAGTGAAGTCACACTTTGGATCGCTGACGTAAGCTACTACACTGTAAAAAATATTTTCAAGATTTGTTATCACAACGTATTTTCTTTTGTCAAATCAACTTTATAATAATTTATTTAGTTGAGATAACTTATTATTTTGAGTTTCTGATGGTTAAATTAATCTACTTCATTGTATTAACTCACTTTTTCCAGTTCAATTTTAAAGCAACCCAGGTTACTTACCTTTTTAAGTTAAACCAACAATATTTTTTTTACAGTGTAGTAATCACAACATTTTTTCTTTTGTCAAATCAACTTAAATAATTTATTTAGTTCAGATAACATATAATTTTAAGTTTCTGATGATTAAATTAATCTCCTTCAATGTATTAACTCACTTTTTCCAGTTCAATGAACTTAAAATTTTAAGGCAACCAGGTTATTTACTTTTTTACGTTAAACCATCAATATTTTTTTACAGTGTAATGTTCGACTCGCGCGGTTATGCCAACACTTCCGGTAGACGCTTCTTCGTTGGTGTTGTTCAGCGGTTTCTTCTTCCGCTCGGCGGACTGTGAATATCGAAACTAGGAATCGAAATTTTAACTTTTGAACGATTCCGGGAAAAACGAAAAGTTAGTCCCAGTTCCAATCGATACTCGATTCTCGATACCCAACCCTAATGGGGTCCAACGGGTCGAAGGTCCAGATGTGAGATTCAAAGTCTCGACACGATCCAGCCGAGGAATAAGAGTCTGATCTAGACACACCAGCGACATTTACAACACAATACACACTCAATCCACTAATGCTGGTCTTGATCGTCCACGTCCACGAAAGGTCAAATGTGTTCCGGTTCAGAAATGTAGTGTCATTTTTTCCTCAAAATTCAAAATCATCCAAAGTTTGTCTAGATCAGACTCTTATTCCTCGGCTGGATCGTGTCGAGACTTTGAAGCTGCACTGAAACTCACATCTGACCTTCGACCCGTTGGACCCCATTATGGAGATCAATCCTGATTTCTAATCCTTCATTTCCACTGAAGAAAGACAGACGTGAACATCTTGGAGAGTCGATCATCAGGAGACTGAACTCCTCCTTTAACACGTTACAGATTGGGTGAGTGGGGTAAGGTGTGCCGTACCCAGCGCGAGGGGTCGCTGATCAGACTGATGAACAGAGAGGAGAGTTTGGTCCGCCGCACTTCTGGAGACGTGGCCGAGGACACGGACATGAAGCACTCGGCGCAGGCCTTCCTCACGCCCCACACGTTATCCGAGCAGAGCTGGAAGAACCGGGGCAGCTGGACCAACCACAGGAAGCGCATCACAGAGCTGATTACATCACAACACTTATAAAGACTTCTAGCTCAAACAGTAGAGCGTTGGCGCTTGCAACGGCAAGGTATGGGTTCGATTCCCAGGGAAATCAACAGATAAGAATGTATTTAATCTAAGTCTACCAAAAAAGCATAAATGTATAGTCTGATTTTGAGTATTTTATATGAATAAAGTTGCTATTGCCCCAGTGTGCATCATACCAGCAGCTCTTCTGTGGCCTCTCCTCCGACAACACTGCAGATGTCCCCGAAGTTCGCCGCACACACCTGTCAAACACACACACACACACTCTGATCAGCCATCGTGCTCTCGACTCCCGAACACGAGCCGGTCGGAATGACACACACACACACACACACCTTGCGCACGTGGAACATCCTGCAGTCGCAGCACATCTCGCAGAAGCGCGGCAGAAAGAGCCGCTCCGTGATGTCCTTGCCCACCATCGGCGCCATTTTACAGATGATCTGAGAAAACATCACAAACAAGTCCTGTCACGAGTGGTTTTACTTGGAATACAATATAATATAATGCAATTCTTATTTAATGGCATGAAAATCAATATTTATATAATTGTAGGATAATACAATTTTAAAATAGGCCCATGTAATTAGATCAGCCATCACGGATTAACCGTTGGAGTTTGAGTGAGGACAGATTCTCACCGCCATGGCTTCGGTCTTCACGTCGTCGTTGCTGTCAGGAGCGGTGAGGTCCACCAGAACGGGACACACCAGACTCTCCACGTCTCCTCGCTCGATGAGCTCCTGCTCCAGCAGAACCAGCAGCGCCGCCTGACTCGTCTTACGGACCTGAACCAGGGAACACGTCACATGATCATGAAACACATCACATGACCAGGAAATCAAACGGGTCACATGACCAGGACATGAAACGCGTCGCATGACCAGAGGAAACACGTTGCATTACCAGGAAATGAAACGCGTCACATGACCAGGAAATGAAACGTGTCACATGACCAGAGGAAACGGGTCACATGACCAGGAAAGGAAAGGCATCACATGACCAGGAATTGAAACACGTCACGTGACCAGGAAATGAAACACGTCACATGACCAGGAAATGAAACACGTCACATGACCAGAATTGAAACTCGTCACATGACCAGGAAATGAAACGCGTCACATGACCAGAGGAAACGGGTCACATGACCAGGAAATTAAACGCGTCACATGACCGGGAAATGAAACGGGTCACATGACCAGGAAATGAAACGCGTCACATGACCGGGAAATGAAACGCGTCACATGACCGGGAAATGAAACGGGTCACATGACCGGGAAATGAAACGCGTCACATGACCAGGAAATGAAACGGGTCACATGACCGGGAAATGAAACGGGTCACATGACCAGGAAATGAAACGCGTCACATGACCAGGAAATGAAACGCGTCACATGACCGGGAAATGAAACGGGTCACATGACCAGGAAATGAAACGCGTCACATGACCAGAGGAAACGGGTCACATGACCAGGAAATGAAACGCGTCACATGACCAGAGGAAACGGGTCACATGACCAGGAAATGAAACGCGTCGCATGACCAGGAAATGAAACGCGTCACATGACCAGAGGAAACACGTCGCATGACCAGGAAACAAAACGCGTCACATGACCAGGAAACGAAACGCGTCACATGACCAGGAAATGAAACGCGTCACATGACCAGGAAATGAAACGGGTCACATGACCAGAGGAAACGGGTCACATGACCAGGAAATGAAACGCGTCGCATGACCAGGAAATGAAACGCGTCACATGACCAGAGGAAACACGTCGCATGACCAGGAAATGAAACGCGTCGCATGACCAGGAAACGAAACGCGTCACATGACCAGGAAATGAAACGGGTCACATGACCAGAGGAAACGGGTCACATGACCAGAGGAAGCGGGTCACATGACCAGAGGAAGCGGGTCACATGACCAGAGGAAGCGGGTCACATGACCAGAGGAAGCGGGTCACATGACCAGAGGAAGCGGGTCACATGACCAGAGGAAGCGGGTCACATGACCAGGAAATGAAACACGTCACATGACCAGGAAATGAAACACGTCACATGACCAGGAAATGAAACACGTCACATGACCAGGAAATGAAACACGTCACATGACCAGGAAATGAAACGAGTCACATGACCAGGAAATGAAATGCGTCACATGACCAGAATAAACACATCACATGACCAGCACCCCAGCGAAGCCTCGAGCAGAGACTCGCACTCACCAGGTTGTTCTGGTCGGCCAGGTATCGGACCACGATGGGCAGGAGGAACTTGGAGAAGGCGAAGGGAATGGAGGGCCGGTTCTCCTGACAGAAGATGGCGATGTGTGGGATCTGCTCCATGAGCTCCGCTCGAACCGTCGGCTCTGAGGGACACACGGCACACACATTGGTGAAGTCCCAGGCATCTAACAGCACCGAACACCTTGAACACACTACCAGCCCAAAGTTCAAGATCGACAATGAAACAGATATTAGTAATTCAGTTAATTAACATTATATCAGATATTGAAATACGGTTTTTACTGTAATTTAAGCCTATAAAAATCAAATGTTGCTACCGTATTTTTTTATGGTAAATTTCTGGCAACCTCAGCTGCCCTTTCTTTTACCGTAGATTTAACAGATTGGTTTTTACAGTGTAGAGCAGAAAGGGACGCATCGATATAATATTCTATTTCAGATAAATGCTGTTGAACCTTCTCTTCACTGTGTCCAACACTGATAATAATCATAAATGTGTCTTGATCCTCATATTAAGAGTGATTTCTGAAGGATCATGTGACACTGAAGACTGGAGTAATGATGATAAATTCAGCTTTGATCACAAGAATACTGTATATTCACATAGAAAACAGCTGATTTACATTATAATATTTCAATATTGCTGATTTTGTATTTTTAATCAAAACAAATGAACCCCTGGTGAGCAGAAGAGACTTTTTAAAAATATTAAACTTCGTACAGATCCCAAACGTTTGTCTGGTAGAGTACATGAGCAATACTGTAATATGATGTGTGCTTCCGCTAATAATGCAGGAGTTATTTTGGACCCCGACTCCCTTTAAGTGAATCAACTGCGCACCGGAGTCGTCTGCGAGTCTGTCGATCCTCTCCAACACGGACACACACTCGCGCTCATCCTCGCTGATGGCTCGGAGTGTGTCCAGAAGACTGCGGGCCACCATCTGCCTGAAACACACCAGATCAACGTCACAACGATTCAATGACGCACTCATTAAGACAGTCAAAATGATTCGTTCCTGAATGAATCGGTTGACCAAATGACTCAACGATTCGCTCTTTAACAGTGACTTGCCGCCATCATACCGGTGGTTTTAATTTCACATTTAATATCAAAATCATGCAAAAAAAATGCAATAAACACACTCTGAAAATCCCAGGAAGTAGTCATGTGATGCATGTTCACCTGTTGAAGACGTTCTCACTGCTGATGTACTTGTCGAGTCGGCCCATCGGAGTCAACATCTCATCCTGAGACACGAAGTCCAGCACTGAAGGGACAACAGCGGTGTCAGACACACACACACACACTCCTCTGTGAGTCCAGCTTCATCAACGTCAGTGATGATCTTATGGATCCTAAACTTCTCAGTCAAATGTTTCATAATTCAAATTGTTTCAGCCAATCATGATGTTGGTAATCTCTGCCTCAGACATTTAGTGAAGATCAAACAATCGAGTGTTGAGATTTGCTGTATAGGCCTAATACATATTCCTTTATGTGACTGAATTTAATATTCAACAATATTATTGATCCGCCTCACTTCAGGTGGACATTGACACAATTTTCTTCTAGGAACAACCTTGCTGTATTATTTTCCAGTTCTCACTCATGTTATTACTCCTTTGATGCAATCTGTGTTGTGAAAGCGCTGTATAAATAAAGGTGACTTGACTTGATTGAATGAGGATAATATTGGATTTATTAATGTGGAAATATTGAGGATTAGGAAATCATGAGGATTTTGTCAATTTCTAACTATTTGATGACGTGACGAGTAATTAAATGATGTATATGACAGGTTTAAACACTTATACATAACACATAATCAGAAGTTTGACTTGAGTCTTCTATCAGCTGAAATTGAATGTCTCATATTTGATGAAGTTTGGATCATTGATCGTTTTATCTTCAAACCCAAACCCTGTCCAGCGCATGGCCATCAGTACACACACCATGACTGTGGACGAGGCGATCTTTAAAGGTGTGTTTACGTCAAGTGTTATCATTTAGCGTGTATATACATGCACACATCTCGAATTACGACAATATCTCTCTCTCTCTCACACACACACACACACACACACAGTCTGATGGCAGCGGGTTTGCGCGGGTCACGTGACCTGCTGTTTATGAATCATGTTAAAATGTAAAGTTGACAACATGCTAACGCTACACACACACACAGAGAAGAAACTCACATCCGTCCGTGTCCTCCTGCGAGTCTTGCAGCAGAGAGAGATCTGAAACACAACACGATCAGTAAATGTGTGTGTGTAAGAGAGAGAGAGAGAGAGTGTATGTGTGTGTGTTCAGCTCTACACACCCGCCATCGTGCGCCGCTTCTACATTTAACCCGCTTCTGTGCTGATGGCCAACAAGCGCCGCAACACAAACTACACAAAACTACACAAAAACACACAAACACGCGCCTCTGAACTCCACTCGAGCACTACCACCGGGCCCGCGCATTGATCCTTTATCACGCACGCGCCGAGGGCAGCCTCTTAGAACGCGCACGCAAGGATACTGTTGAACGCATGCGCAGTGACGAATACCAGAATTCCCGGTATTCGAATTTATTTACTTATTTGTTTATTTATAGGTTACACAATATTTTTAAGCCATTTAATTATTTTTAACGTATATATTAATTGAATTTCAATAAAGTACGACAGTAAGAACAAAGTACATTCAGAATCAGAACTACAGTAATATACAGGAAGTAATACGATTAAAAATACATGAGCATCTGGTATAATATAAACTTATTTGGATGCCATGGAATGACATCATTTTGTTAAAAGATTTTTTTTTGTATTATATATGTGTACATATTGTTTTTATTATTTTATTGGAGTCTAAAAGTGAGACGTTTATTTGTTGCACATGGTATATTATTATTTTATTTTTTAAATGTGCGGCGTGGCAGAAGGCTACGCACAAGCACACGCGCGCACGGGCACACTTTACCAGTTCAACCAGTTTCTGTGCTTTTATTATGGCTTTTATCATTTGTTTTCGAGAATCACGTATAACCCTAAGGGTCATCAGTCACCGCGCATGCGCATTGCGACCACTGCTGCAGAAGCGATTCTGATGATCCGCGTCTTTTTTGTCTTTTAATTAAATAGACATATGTGGAAATATGATAACAACTGTTAAGAAATACATTTAAAAACAACTACAACAGTTTGCTCTCTGTTCATCTATTCTAAGTGACGTGTCCCGCCGTGCGCGCAGCCGGCCTGCCTCCTCCACTCACTGTGCTCGAGCCGCGCGCGGGTGTGTGAGTGTGTATGTGTGATCGTGAGTGCGCGCGCGTGCGTCGTGGCCGGGGCTCTTGAGCAGCACGCGAGTGTGTGTGTCCCGTTTAACGGCTGTCATGTCCAAACTGGAGCAGATTCTGATCCTCGACCCGTCGAGCGACCTCCGTTTCAAAGGTAAAGCGGTTTAATCCCGAATAACCGGCTGTTATAACCGAACCGGCTCGCGGAGGCCTGTTCGCGCGCGCCCGCATGCCTGCATCACTCCCTCGGCTGCAATTTCACGCGACGCCCGGGGATCTGCGGGCCTCTGGGGAAAACGCATATAAATGATTTTAGTTTTAACATCCGCTCTCTGTGTAAGACGTGTTTTGGTCTTTAAAAGGCTCGTTCACTCGTTAGTGTGTTCAGTGAGCTGTCACAGTTAGCCTCAGTGCTAACAACAGATTAAAGATTCAGATCTTGAATGAATCTGATCTGTCAGTTTTGCTGCTCGATCAGATCAAACGCGGGTTGAAGGCAGTTTTGATTATCAGTTGACATTAATGTGATCAATACTGCACTGTCTGAAGCTGAGTAAAGGTTAAACGTGTTGTCAGACTGATTTGAGGCTAATCATTATGTGTAAAGATGTAATGCTGTATAAAAGCGAGACTTACACCTACTCTTAGCCATTAGTAAAAAGTGCACAATTAAAATGACTGTGAATATGCATTTATGCCACAAATGAGCTGCATTAAAAGCCTAATAGAAGTATTTCACAGTGTAAACATGATAGTTGGAAATATAGAGTTTGAGGGTCATACTGCATTAATATCTCAAGTGTTTGATTCAGTTTAATAGAGTATATGAATCCCACTTTATGCATTGAGTCCTGATGGAAAATGTTTGATTCTTCGGGACAGTGTTTGTGCCGTAAGGATAGGAAAGGGGTTTTGCATTATTAATGAATGACTTGAACAAACCAACCCGTCTGACGACATGCGAGCCTTACGGAAGAAGCTTCATTACATGCGATTCACCATTAATATTCACTAATATACTCATCATTATTATGATCATCCCAGAAAACTTGCACTGTGCTGTAAAAATTATTGTAATTTTAAACATGCAAATGCTACAGTAAAACCTGGTAACAGGGAATTCACTTACTAATTACTATACATGATAGTTCTTAGTCAAACAAGTCGTCTTATTTCCTGATTTACAGGGAAAAGTCATAAACTGACATTCCCAGAATTCCTCGTATTTGATTGTGTGACGTTTCCTGATGAACATCTGCTGTGTGTGTGTGTGTGTAGGACCTTTCACAGATGTGGTGACCACTAACCTGAAGCTGAGGAACCCGTCCGACAGAAGAGTATGTTTCAAAGTCAAGACGACAGCGCCTCGCCGGTACTGTGTGAGGCCCAACAGCGGCCTCATCGACCCCGGCGCCACCGTCATTATCTCAGGTCAGAGGTCACACACAATTATACATCACTATTCTCTGGGATTTTCTTTAATTAGACGATATTTTGCTGAGTGTGTTTACTGTGTATCGTGTTTAGCACTGTGAACAGAGTCTCTTAAAGTATTTAATATAGTGTGTGTGAGTGTGGGAGAGAAAGTGAGTGTCTATACACTAGATATACATCACACACACTCTCACTCGTGTGTTCTCCTCTTCAGTGATGCTTCAACCGTTTGATTACGACCCGAACGAGAAGAGCAAACACAAGTTCATGGTGCAGACCATCTTCGCGCCGTCCGGAGCGACGGACCTGGAGGCGATGGTGAGATCTCTCTCTCTCTCTCTCTCTGCACGCAGAAACATCACAATTAATAATCTGGTTATACATTATTTGGTAACACTTCATTTTACTGTCCTTGTCGCATGTTACATGTAGTTACCATAGTAATATGCATAATTATATTCAACCAAATCCCACCCTAACCCTATAGTAAGGACATGCAGTTAATGATTATTACACATTTTTTAGAATAAAGTGTAACCCGTAAGCTTCGATGTGTCATCCTCTGAATCCTGGAAACACTGCTTTCATCTGCTCGTATCTGACTGTGACATCATTTCCTGTGAAACACCTGACGATAGACGTTGTGTTTTGTCGTCTGCAGTGGAAAGATGCCAAACCGGACGACCTGATGGACTCTAAACTGCGCTGTGTGTTCGACATGCCCTCGGACAGCGAGAAGATGGTGAGCGTGTGTCCGGCGCTCTTCATCTTCAGATTCATGTTCACTCGTACTATGATGAAGCTGATATGCAGTTCAGTGTGTCTCGAGTTTGACGGATGAAGGAATTTAGATATATTTTTAAGACGGAAAAATGCAGTTTTACAGATTCTATTAATTCTAATAATTAAAATCTGTTTTTTCAGAATTTAGTTGTTAGAAATTTCTAGTCATCCAGTTTGATTCCGTTATTTTTGTGGATTGGTGAGTTTCGTCGGGGCGTAAAGAAATATAGAGTATCATCAGCCATAACAGTGAATTCTAATTCCATGTTTCTAATGAAATCTCCTAATGGCAGCATGTACAGAGTGAACAGCAGCGGTCCTAGCACTGAGCCTTGTGGTACGCCATACTGAACTTGTGATCGATAAGACATCTCTCGCATTTTTACGTCTTAAAAAAATTGATAATACCTAGAATATCAAAATCGACTGCAGGCGGGAGATCCTTTTCCTATTTAGCACCAAACCTGTGTGTGTGTGTGATCAGAGCGAGCTGGAGTCCACCAAAGCGTCGTCGGCTCTGAGCGCGTCGAAGGCCGATGGCCCGGCCGGATCCAGGAGCACCGATGATGCGGAGATGAGGAAGGTCGTGGAGGAGTGCAAGAGACTACAGACAGAAGTGGGGAAACTGCACGACGAGAACCGCCAACTCAGGGTACCTCACACACACACAATCATACATGACATCACTATCACAATCTAAATCAGGGATTCACAAACGTTTGTCTACGATATTAGAGCTAAAATATTATATAATTTATATTTCAATTAATATTTAAAGTATTATTATAATGAATATATATATATAGACCATTTCACAAGATGTAAACAACACTGGTCCAGAAGCACTTCCTGTTTCAGTTTTTTAACACTACATAAAAGCTGGGATAAAATACAACCAACAGAACATTTAAAACTGAATCAAAAAGTTAAACAAACATCTTTAAGTTTTTTATTTACATGTGAAATAAAGAAAACAGTTACAAACTGAAACAGGAAGTGTTTCTGGACCAGTGTTGTTTACATCTTGTGAAATGGTCTATATATATATATATATATATATATATATTTATTATTTTTTTTAAATGTTTTTTCACTACTAAACCTAATTTGATGAACCTAATCAAATTTTATAAATACTAATTATTATTATGTAATTCTTAAAAGAGAGAAATACAGGCAATTACTGCTGTAAAATACGATTGAACTGCAAAATATATTAATACTTCAAATAAAACACTTAAATATTATCCATTTAAAATATGATTACAATCAATATAACATCTTTTAAACAACTTTTGGCACTATTAAACATTTTTTTTAGTTTAGTCCACATTATATTCATTTTATTAACCTAATTTTATATGATTATTATTAACTCTTAAGACAGAAATATAGGCAATTACTGCTAATAAATTAATATTTAAACATTTTAAAATAATCATTTATTTTACTCTAAAATTTACAATATGATATTTGTCTTAAATTCTTCAATTCTACACAGTGAAAGCTCAGTGGTGTTCTGTGAACACTAGATGGCGTAACCATCTCATCATTAGGACTCCGCATATACACTATTATCAGAATAATCATTGTTATTCATGAAAATTTGAGACCATTACAAATAAAAAAACATGTTTAATTGTGAGAAGTGTTGATTTTAATTAACATAATATTTTTAGTGTTTTATTTAAAATCTCAATATTATTTAAAATATGTATATAATTAACATAATTAACATGTTTTAATGGTGTCTCAGTCCACATTATTATGATTATGTAACTTTTTAAAACAGAAATACAGGCGATTACTGCTGTAAAACACAACCGTACTGTAGAATAAATTAATACAATATTTTGCACTTGTGATAAGTGTCTTAAATTCTTCAGTTTAAAACATTCAAACCCTCGAGAATAAAATGAGAAATGTTTTAAAAATGATGAACGATTTGGACGGTGGTTTCACTGTCAGTGCGTTCTGTGAACACTAGGGGGCGGAACAATCTCACACAGCAGCATCACGTGTGTGTGTGTGTGTGTTTACCTGTGTGTACCTGTGTGTGTTGTCTGGAGCAGGACGAAGGGCTGAGGATGAGGAAGGCTAATCAGTACGACAGCTCGGTCTCGAAGTCTTCCTCGATGCTGAGTAAAGAGCCGGGTTCGCGCTCGCTCCCGTCGCTGCTCGTCGTCATCGCCGCGATCTTCATCGGCTTCTTCCTCGGGAAGTTCGTCTTGTAGAGTCGGTGTGTGTTCTGGCGAGACGAGCGCGTTCATGTCCACACCCGTCGAGACGAGCCCTACGGCAGCGGGAGTAAACGTGTCTGTGTACAGGATCATTCAAACAGGCCTTGCCTTTCTCACACGGTTAGTACACACACTAGCACACACACACACACACTCACACACGCACACACACTCACTCTCGTTTCTCCCTCTTTTCCGCCGTCTGGGGGTTTTCTGTGGGTCGGGGAAGCAGAAATCGTCCATTTTGTCGAAGCATCACTAGCAGTCTCGCTGAGGCACGTGTGTGTGTGTAGAGACCTTGACAAGTCAACCTATGAATAAATAAAAGGACGTGTTTCTCTTTTTCTCTGTGGTTTTATTAAAGCGTTTAATGGAATGTTTTAAGTGTGTCATGTACATGTTCTTTTAGATTCTGTTGAGAAAAATGGGAAATGCAGATTCATCGTTAATAAAAGAAAAACAAACCAGTCGTCTTCGCTACTTTGTCGCCGGATGGTCACGTGACACACACGTTCCACGTTTATTTTCTTGAATGTGACGAGGTCCGCTGGGAAAGACATGTTTTCCCGCTGACACAAACCCATTCCAGTCGTTTCATGGATTTCTTTATGCAGATTATATATTCAATTGTGAGGCAACTTGACTGAGTACAGCGCCATGTTGCAGTCGTGTCCCGTGGTGATGAACGTGGCTGAAATAAAGAATCTTTAACACACTCTTCAGCTCGTCTCTGTCTCTCTCTGTGTGTGTGTGTTGCACATCACATGACGCTCGGCTTCAGCTCAAACCATCTCACTATTAAATGATACGCTGGAAATGTGTCGATAGAAACAAAAATAATACATTATTCTACAAAATTACTTAAAGAATCATCAGAAGCAAAACTGCCAATTTAGTATTTGATAAAAAGTAGAGTTTTTAGATTTTGTCATTTTAGAATTTTTTTTTTTAATGTTTATATAGTTTTTATAAAATTCATTGTTTTTTTTTTTACTGTAGATTAAAATGGTTTTAGTTAACTAGAATAACCCTGAACTGTAAGTGCTAAAGTATCACAATACTGTAATAATTTAAGTTTTTTTTTTTATAATTTAATATTCTAAATTTAGTTTAGTATTTTTTTTGTCAGTTCTGTCTATGAAGTTTTTATGAATTACGTCGGTTCGACAGATTTCAGCATAAGTTATGATTAATGATGACATTCACGTTTCTGCGATGATGACGTTAAACCGTTCTGTACGGTAAGAAGATTGATTGATTCAAATTATAGCCCCATATATACTCTATAATAGTGTAATTTTAATGTCGATGTTTTCTGAACGGTTGTTTATTGTTATTTAACAGTATATCGCTGCAACTTTTTACTTTAAATGAAGAACGAATTCTACATATAAACACTTTAAACTAAATGGAAATGACAAATGTTGTCTTTTCAGCTCCAAACAATAACTTGTTTGAGTCAACTATTTCAAGTATGGATTATTTGTATTGTTTTAGTTCACTATAATAACCCTGAAGTGTAAGTGCTTAAGTATCACAATACTGTAATAATTTAAGTTTTTTTAAAAATATAATTTAATATTTTAATTTTAGTTCTAGTATTTTTTTTTTGTCAGTTCTGTCTATGAAGTTTTTATTAATTACGTCGGTTCGACTGATTTCAGCATAAGTTATGATTAATGATGACATTTACGTTTCTGCGACTTATACAATGTTCATGATGATGTTATTAAACCGTTCTGTACGTTAACGTCGATGTGTCAAAAGATTGATTAAAATTAGTCTCATATATTCTCTATAATAGTGTAATTTTAATGCCGATGTTTTCTGAACGGTTGTTTAACAGTATATAGCGCTGCAACGTTTTACTTTAAATGAAGAACGAATTCTACATATAAACACTTTAAACTAAATGCAAATGACAAATGTTGCCTTTTCAGCTCCAAACAATAATTTGTTTGAGTCAACTATTTCATTGTATTGTATTGTTTTAGTTCACTATAATAACCCTGAAGTGTAAGATTATAACGGTAGGGGTCACAGGTTTCACTCAGGCATCATGAGACCAGGTTTCAATCAGGTCCTTTGCTGTAATCCCATAACCACTGCAGTTTCCAGCTTGGATATTTACAGCGGTGATTCTCTGAGAAACATTATTTCATGATGAGCTCAAGTATAAGTGACGGTACAGAGTGAACGGTAACTCCGCTAGCGCGCATGCATGGCTAATCAACCCGTTCCCGTTCAGTCCGTTGGTTGCTCACTGTTTTTGGTTTTTAGTCGGCTCACCTTTATGATGATCAGTGTTTATAACATATGTGCAAACGGTGATCGAGAGCGTCTCTGCTCAGACGTCCAGCTGCACACACACACGCAGTACGACCAACAGGACGAATCCGCCGATGATCTGTGTGTGGCTCGCGGCGCTGCGTCTGAAGTGCTGATCTCCCTCTCGGCCGGCGTGCGGCGGGTCACAGCGGGTCAGCGGCGGCTGGAAAGACGTGGGCCGGCGCTCGACCCGGTCCGGACTGGAGCCGTTGGTGGGTCTCTGGCCGTTGTAGAGCAGAGTGTGTCCGGAGGAGTCCTGGCCGATGGTGAAGAGCTCGTACTCGGTGTGAGGCAGGCGGATCCCCAGCGCCACACACCCGCCCGTCGAGGTCACGTCCTGAGGAACGCCGCGCTCCCACGAGCCCTCGCCACACACACTCACGCGCCCGCTGAACACACTCAGGAGAGACGTCGTGGCGGCGTCCATCGGAGTCACCGTCATGTGGGTCACTGGGGGAGCACGAGAGGTTAGACTCAGTCACACAAACACACACTCACAGACACACACACTTACTCCAGCTGAACACACTCAGGAGTAGGGTTGGGTATCGTTTGAATTTGAACGATTCTGATTCCGATTCCTTGTTTCGATTCCGGTTCCTAACGATTATAAAATAAATACTCCTTCTGTAAAAATACTCCTTTTGTCACAAATTTTGCCGAGATTTCATTATTTTTAGAAAAGTGAAGCCACACCTTGGATCGCCGACGTAAGCTACTCATGTTCGACTCGTGTGGTTATGCCAACACTTCCAGTAGACGCTTCTTCGTTGGTGTTGTTCAGCGGTTTCTTCTTCCGCTCGGCGGACTGTGAATATCGAAACTTTTTTTTTGTTGTTGTTTTTTTTGTGAATATCGAAACTAGGAATCGAAATTTTTACTTTTGAACGATTTCGGGAAAAACGAAAAGTTAGTCCCGGTTTCAATCGATACTCGATTCTCGATACCCAACCCTACTCAGGAGAGACGTGAGATCGGCCTTTGTTGTTATTGCCGGAGTCTCTGAAGTTCGTGTGAAGGCTCCGCCCTCTTCTGAACAAAGGCGGAGCTAAAGCTCATTTGCATTTAAAGGGACACACACAAACGCCATGTTTTCCTCAAAAAAGGGGCAAATTTGACAAGCTATAATTAATGATATGGGGGAGATTTTGAGCTGGAATTTCACACACACATTGTGGGACACCATAGATTAATATTACACTTGTCAGAAAGAAAGTCATTAATATCTTGTATGGTGTGCGGATGAGTACATTATCAGAAAATTTTAATTCTGAAGTGAATTCCTTTAATAAGTGTTAAAGCTACACTGTGTAACTCTTTTAGTTTATTCTTAGCTAAAAACACTTAGTTCTAAATGTATGTGCTCATTAATGTATATTTACTTCGTTCAAGTAATAATGTATTCTCGTGAGTGTATAATATGCCATTGAAAATACATATACGGGGTCGACATGTTGCCCCTCCATCTTGAAAGTACATTAGCCAAAGAAAGACATACCCGTTAATTCAAGCTTCGCGTTTCGCGTTTACGTTTGAGTTAAAACTCATGGACGAGGTCGAACTGGAAGCCGTGTTAATCTTGGACTACATTGGCCACCGTAGGAGTTAAAACGAAATGAAACAGAAACTAATATTCACTGGATGGCCATATACCTTTTCACCACTAGATGGGGGTAAAAATCACACAGTGTAGCTTTAAGTGTTAGCGTGAGGAATCGTCAGTTTCTCCCAGTGTTCACCTGTGCTCAGATTTCATGGGTCACGTACCGGTGAAGGTGAACTCGACGGCGCCCCTGATGGTGTGCGACGGGTCCCCGCGGGTGTAGCGTCCGCTGGCGGAGATGCTGAAGGTGGGGTGCCGGCAGACGGGGTCGGAGAAGTGCTCGTACTCTCCCTCCCAGGTGTGTGTGTGCTCGTGGAAGGCCAGCCGGCGGGTGAGGAAGAGCACGCCGGGTCGAGCCTCGCACCGCACGCTCACCCAGGTCCCGTCGAGACGCACCGGACGCTCGCTCTGGGCCGGCAGAAGCGGAGGATGACGAAGATCGGCCGCCGCCACGATCTGGCAGATCCGCTCATCGCTCTGAGAGGAAGAACAGATGAAAAGTGAAAAGCGAGTGTCTGAATAATTTTTGGTTCTTAAAGGGACAGTAGCCTCATAAACTGTTGCCACACGTTCCATTATCTTTCGAATTAATCCATTTATTTAATTCAGTTATTATTATTTTTTTTTTTTACTTCGGTTTTAAAAATCCCTCATTGTATGACACCGTTTCAACAAAACCTCATACATTACCTGTAGAATTATTAGAGAGTGGAACTGCTCACAAGATCAATGCATGAACTCATATATAGCATTACAGCACACAAAGCCTTCAGGGATGTTGCAGAGTCACACTCATAATGTGAAACAAGGACAGTTCTGGATCATAATTCTGTCACCGGACATGATAATGCCTTCAGAGCCTCGCGTCATCCGATTACAAAGCCGTGATTTAATCGCCATCAATCAGAGAGAGAGCTCACGGGACACGTGTGTGTGTGTGTGTTTGACTTTGGATCAGTTGCCAATGCTTACTAGAGTCGTCCTGCTCATCAATTATTCAGCCTGAACCAGAATTCATTAACATTGCATTACATGTTTCCAGCCTCTTTCGGCGACGGCGGGGAGTCGCGCACATGAAAGAAATGAATCCATCAGAAAAGCTCATCTCTCTCTCTCAGGTGTGGAGCCGAGACCCAATCCCGACCGCAAACACCATCCCCACATTCCCTTTGAAGCCGAGGGGGGATCAGCTCTGCCGACATGGCTCAAATCACACTATTTAAACGGCATGATGGGAAACGCAGCAATCTGGTTTCAGATCGCCGATGCCGAGTCTCGGGTGATGACGTGACAGCCGGCGGCGCGCATTAATTAATCAGACGATGTCACGTCCCAAATTAAGCACAATGTTATGTATTAAACAGACTTTTACTTCAGTGAACATGGCATTTCATGCATTAATCATTCCTCTGTCAAAAGCCTCATGTATTTTTTAGGATTGCGGGTTTTATTTTAACTCGGACTGAACGTCTGTCACTCAGGAGTGTGTTCTTCTGCTCTTCACACACACACACACGCACACATTAACTGCATTTGTTGGAAAAACGAGTTCGGACACACACACACACACACGCCTCTATCCGAGCTATAAAACACCAGTTTATGATGCTTCTGCTACACACACTGCAAATTATAGTTTATTAATCACTGCGCATGACGTGTGTACTGAAGACTACATAGCTATCAAGCTCTCTGACGACAACAGTGAAGAAACTATTTTTATTCCACAAATAATTCGATTTAACATTTTTGCAGTAGAAAGACTGAAATAGTATTTTCTTGTAGATCATCTCAAGTTCTTTTTTTTTTTTTTTTACAGAAACTATAGTGTGTATTTTAAAATATGTACCAAAAAAATAACTAAGAATTTCAGTTTTAAGAGCTCTCACTCTTTTCCAGATGCTTCCGATTTACTCATCAGGATTAGGAAAGAAAAATATTTTTTACTCAAAAATTTCTAGCCGATAAAATACTGTAGAATTTATATTTGTGGAAAAATGTATATTCATTATGACGTTTTAAGATTTTATAAAATTCCATGACTTTTCCTGGTTTAGAAATCAATCTTCTTCATATATCCCAGAACAACAAAAATAATTAAAATAAGAAATATCTTGATTTAGCTTATTTTAATGCTTGATTGGTCTTATGTCAGTCATTTTGAGATCAAAAGTTTCTTAAGATCACGAGAAACAAATTCATTCAAACGGTTCGATGAGAAGGACGAGACTGGAAACATGAGGAACTGATTGGATGATGAAAACAGTCTGTGACTGAAAACATGTGACGCATGTATTAAAGAGGATCTATTCTGCCCGTTTACAGTCTTGATGTGTTTCAGGCTCGACTAGAACAGGTTTCTCTAAATGTTGATTATTCTCCTCATATTCTCCATTGTTACGGCTCCTCTCTTCCCAGCCTGTCAGTAACGCTCTGTTTACTTCCTCCTGAAAGCACACTGTGCTCTGATTGGTTGGCTGGAGCGGTGTGTTGTGATTGGTCGAGTGCTTCGAGTGTGTTTGGGAATGCCCCGCCCCTTTCCATAACCACCAGTTTAACACACTACTAACTAACTCAACCAGGCCCCGCCCCTTTATTCTGCGCGTTAATTATTATAATGAGGAATATTGAGACGTGTTCGTGTTCCTACAATGGAGGCGTTTCAGGAGTTCAGAAACACTGACACTGATATAGAGGAGAACTGGAGCTTTTTGCTGGGTTGTTTTAACCCAAATTTGGGTCAAATATGAAAAAAAATACAATTTTAACCCAACGGTTGGGTTTGTCCATATTTAACCTAAATTTGGGTTAAAACAACCCAGCATTTTTAGAGTGGTACACACTAAAGACTGTTCTTTTCTACGGCACTATATTCTATTCTATTTTTCATGCTCAAACAGCAACATCACACACTAAAGACTCTATTCTACTGCACTATATTCTCTATGCACTGCGACAACGTGTGTGTGACCCAGCCTCTTCACACTCTCTCAATATTAATGCTCTGCGCTCAGCTGTGGCTCGAGAACACATTCAAATGAAGCTCTTTCATGCTCAAACAGCAATGCTCAAACAGCTGTTTTAACCCAACTTTGGGTCAAATATGGACAAACCCAGCAGTTGGGTTAAAAAAATGTATTGAAATTTTTAACCCAAATTTTTGACAATATTTGTATAGCATTTTTAGAGTGTAAGACTTTCTTTTCTATTCTACTGCACTATATTCTAGTCTATTTTCATGCAAAAACAGCTACATTACACACTTAAAAAATGCTGGGTTGTTTTAACCCAACTTTGAGTCAAACATGGACTAACCCAGCCGTTGGATTACAAATTTTATTTGACTCAAATTTGAGTTAAAACAACCCAGCATATTTTATTTAGAGCGTACACACTAAAGTCAGACGTTCTGTTCTATTCTCCCGCACTGCATACACACCGTGTGTGACACAGCCTCTTCACTCTCTCAATATTAATGCTCTGTGCTCAGCTGTGGCTCTAAAACACATTCAAATGAAATCCATCAATATGTATCAGCGCAAACGCGAGTTCTCTGACCTTGGCGCTGTGAAGCGGGGTCTGGTAGCCCGAGGGCTGGTGGAGTCTCCTCTGAGCGCGCTCAGTGTGAACGTCTCCGAGGAACAGCTCCTCCTCCACCCGTCCACCGGCGTCGCCATGGCGACCGCGCCGCTCCACGCGCATCAGCCGTAGCTCCTGCATGGTGAAGCCGAGCCCGCGGGTGCAGTCCAGAGGCTCCGCCCACATCTCGAACGCCTCGCCGGGTCTCAGCCGGATCTGCCGCGCACAGGCCGGATCCAGGCGCCGCTGGACGAGCTCGGTCGACGCCGGCCCGTGACACAGCAGCGTGACGCTAGTTAGCCAGTAGTCGCACGTCGCGGCCCCACGCACTAGCCAGGAGGCCTGAGCCGGGCCGAAGCCGCCCCGGACCCGCAGGCTGTAGACCGGCTGGCGACACCGGCTGTCCTCGTAGTAGAACTGGAGCGCATCGAACGTGTGGTTCGGGTAGAAGCTGTAGGAGCGGGTCAGGAACTCTGGGCCGGGTCGGACCTCACAGCTGGAATCGGTCACAAGCATAATATTAACACACTTTATGTTCGCATGGCAGCGTGCTCGAAGTTTATTCGTGCACTGCTCCGTTTTAAACTCAATTTTGCATCACAGTTTACACACACACACACTCAACACTCACAAACACACTCACTCACACAGCTGGAATCATCATAACCATTATTCTAACACACACACACTGGTATGTTACCATGGTAGCATGTTCGAAGATTGTTAGTGTATTTTCATTATATAATCTTAGATACTTCAGGCAAAACTAGTGTTTATTCATGCACTGCTCCGTTTGAAACTCGATTTTGCATTACAGTCACACACACACACTCAATGCTCACTAACACATTCACTCACACACTCATTCACTCTTTAAGGCGTGAGTTTGAGTGAGAGATCTCCTCTTCAGCAGTTTCTCACACACCGAATTTTAGTTTTATTCATATCTATATTAAAGGTTTCAATACTGAAGGTTTGTTCACACATCATTCGCCTTTACTCCTAAAAACATGGTAACATCTATTTTTATGGCTGTTGACTGTTTTTTTAATTTATAAAATGATAAAAAGAGAAATTCAAAATCCTCTCTGTAAAAAAAAATTGAATATGTCGACAAAAATCAATCAAGAATTATGAACATGGCTTCATCCAGTATTCAAATTTCTGGTCTGGAAAATGAACTTGTAATGAATGATGTGGGCCGGATCTGAGCCGACACCGTGTTGTTGTCTGGGAATGTATGTAATTATTTAACTATAGTGATGATATCAGTTAAATAATTAGTAATTAATCTGAATTCGGACACTGGGGTGAGATCCTTACAGTGCATTGTGGGTATTCTCGATTGAGCGTACATCAGCTGTACACTCGTTATCGCGGTGCATTATGGGATTGAATGAGTGCACTCGCCACATAACGTCCACTGTGGTTTTGGACACCACTACACATGGCTGTAGTGGGGCATATGGGGTGATTGGGACACAGCGCAGGAGTTGAGCTCTCACCTGTCGGACACCCAGTGCCCGGAGATGTCGGGTGGGATCTGGACCGTCACTTGCTGTCTGGCGTGAAGATGTTTGAGTTGGGAGTGACACTGGGAACTCCTCTCCAGCAGAACCGGACCAGCACTGACCCTCAACACACACACTCTCACACACACACACACACACACACACACACGGATCACATCAGAGACTGTCATTGAGAATATCTTTCTCATCTAACTGATAAGGTTCTATTATGAACAAACGTTCTAACAATAACGTTCTTTCAAATTTATCTGGTATTTAATAGTGTTTCTTAAAATATTAGCAACAAAAACATTATTCATGGAACGTTTTTCCCTTTAAACGTTTCATTGTGACATTCAAATAATGTTTTTTAATGTTATACTTGTTACTTTCAAATGTTCTTTAAAGTTCTAATAATGTTTTTAAAATAATGAAATGGAATGTTCCCTTTTCACGTTTAAAACATTTAAAAACGTTTAGAGAACATTCAAAATAACGTTTATATATAAATATATATTATATATAAGTTATTTGTTATGTTCTCTCTCTCTCTCTCTCTCTCTCTCTCTCTCTCTCTCTCTCTCTCTATATATATATATATATATATATATATATATATATATATATATATATATAATTTAATGGGGACGTTAGCAAAATATTTTTCAAACATTTTGTTTTGTTTTTTTAGCTGGGTTAAATCTTCACATTAGACATTTTTTTTATTCGTTCATCTGCATCTGGTTCATAAACTCGCAATACACACATTATCTTCTGGAATATTTAAGCTTCAATAACATTTTAAGATATGAAAACCATAAAGTTACTTACCTGAGGAAAGCAGAATGACAAGAGAATATAAAGACAACATCTTAATAAATCATCTGACAAAAAACAACAACAAAGTTTCATATAACTGGCGAGTCTCGTGATGAAGATGAGAATTTTAAACGCGTTAAAGTTTCGCCTCCGCTCTTTAATGTGCTTTTCTTGTCGTTACATCCTCAGGATCAGCCTTTAGAGTCCAGAAAGAGAATAAACACAGAGAGAATGATTGTATGAGCGACACCTTTCATATCTGACTCCAATCTGAGGAGAATCTCTGACGCTCTCGCGCTAGTGAAGCCTGATGCGCGAACGAGTCGTTCGGCTGAACCAATTCTTTTGAATGATTCGGTTAAAACGATTTTCACAACGCATTTCAATCATTTGACTATTACAGGAACTTTGCTAGCCGTAAAACGGTGGAAAATATTCACAATAGATGGAATAACTCAGCTTTTAATGTTGTTTGTGTGTATGTGGTGTTTTTAATATGCTTTAACACACACCATGTGTGCGTTGATAAGTGGACAGCATTGCTGATTATTTCCTCCTTAAACCTGCAGTGAACCAAAGACAGTCTCAAAAAAAACACACTTTGAAATCGCTGGTGTTTCTGACGTCACAAACGACCTCAGATCAGATCAACGTGTGATCATCAACCAGTGGATCTCTGAGTGAGTGAGTGAGTGAGTGAGGAGGCGGAGCTCATTTGCATATTCATAACCACGCATACTAAACGAGGCAAGGGTGTCGAGTTACACT
This sequence comes from Pimephales promelas, assembly GCF_016745375.1. The sequence goes on from NW_024121766.1 coordinate 620,318, forward strand.
CAAGATATGTTAAGGCATGAAGGGGAAAAATACGTTTTTAGTGTGTAATTTTGGTAATCAAAGATGAGTTTTAAGAGGTACAATTACTACAGGGGGACTTTTATGTTGTAACGCAACATAAATGTAATCCATATAACCTAATCGAAAACATTGTAAGCAGCAATATTACGGCAAAGATCAAAAAGACACCTGATTTGAGTGATTAATCAAGAGATTCAGTGACCGTTGTGTGAATATGTTCATTGAAATGAATCGCCCGAATGAATCGATTTGCTCAAATGAATCGAACTCCCGAATCGAACTCCCGAGCGCAGTCGTGGGCGCGTATTGTGGGCGCAATCTCTGATGGATCGAACCGCAGGACTCGGATTCAATCACCATGATCTTATGAGTCACTGTGTGTGTGTCGTGATCACGTATAAAGGCGCACAGGTGAATAAGAGCAGTCTGTGTGGTTCTGTGTAAGTTTTTCACATTATGACATTCACAGCATTTTTCTCAGGCAGAACAACACACACACACACACACACGAAGACCCTGTTCTGACTGTAAGCGGTTTCAGATCTTATGAATTTTTTACTCTAGTTCTCTTGTATTTCATTTTAATGACTTGCAACTTTTGAAACAATTAGGCGACTCTCATTTTGTCAGAAAACCACTGAACACTTCAAAGCGGTGAACACACACACACACAGTCAGTCAGTCATTGCTGTTATTATGGTATGATAAAACGGTACAGGAGGATAGCTACTGTGTTTTTGGTCATGCATCATGCTATAATGTTATTCTCTCAATACTTCGAAAGCATCATGTGAATGCATGGATATACCAAAAATCAATTACAGTCTAATGTAAATTATGCATAGGCTTCAGTAGCCTATTCCAACTTTTTATAAGCTGAAACCAAAACCTAGAGGCATTGGAGGAGGTGGAATATGAATCCATATCATAAACTCTACAGCAGAATCACAGAGCTGTTTACTGTAAATATGCCTTTAAGGGCTAATTGGTGACATCATCACAGATATTAACGACCGCTGTATAATGGCCTGCCACTGAGTGTTCAATAACTGCTGGAGAACCTCATCTTTAATTCATGCTCGAGTGTTTTAATAGATCACCGTGTGTGTATGATGAGTGATGACGGTGGTGTGTTTAGCTGAAGCGCTCAGGTGTGAGCTCGGGTGTGTCCGGCGGGCTCGGGAACACTGGGAAACACTATCGGGATTTTAACGGTAAAAAACTAAAAATGCCATGGTGAGAAACTGTACTATACACGGTAAATAACTGTGATGGATCCAACAATGTTTTCGGTAGTGAAAAAGAACAAGTCAATGTATAATTTACAGTAAAATACTGTTAATTGGCATTTCCCACAATCTCCGCTGTGATTGGTGGATATCGGTGTGTTAGAATTGTACAAAACAAATATTAGTACATCAATAGATTGGTAAATTAACATTATATCAGATAATGAAATACGGTTTATTACTGTAAATCTAAGTTAAAGCTGCAGTGTGTAATATTGATGAGGACATCATATTCATAACTGTGTGTTCAGTGGTGTATATGACGACCTTACCTAATGAACCGTTATGTGTTTATTAGCTTAGATTGAGGCGTTTCTGTCTACACACACCGCGGGTCCGCTAACATCCACACGTTTCTATGGTGGCCCTGAGCGGACACACGCGTTTCGTCACTATGTTGTTCTTCATGATCAGAAGCTGCTAAAGTCACAATGATGAACAAGTGACAATAATATCCGCAATAACATCGTTTTACTGAATAATTAAGTAAACGTAATTTCTTAATTTATCTTCGTAAAGAGTCCTCATTGCTTCGCTGTCTCAGACGATGACATCACTTCCTGTCGGCCACCGTAACTTCTGTTGAGTGCGATTCTCAACCTTACCACAAGAGGCCGCTAAACATTACACACTGCAGCTTTAAGTCTGTAAAACCTCAAATGTTGCTACCGTATTTTTTACCGTTAATGTTTTTTTTTTACAGGGCATGACTGTGATTACCGGTGTCAGACGAGCAGAAACATCTCTCTCTCTCTCCTGCAGGAACGAGTGGGCGCACGTCTGCCAGCCAAACCCACCGACCATCAGGGAACCGGCACACACTCGACAAGACCAAAATATACGTGTTGAGATGAGTGAGAAAAACAGTAGACGCTTCACACATCTACAGGAGCTCAGAGAGAGGAACACACTGCAGGATAAACATGAGAAACACGGGTCAATAAAGACCACACGAGGGAAACCAGACCGGCGGAAACCAGGCCTCCTCAAATCAAAGTTTTTATCTTTCAGAATGAATGTGTCAGCCTTAAGGTTTCCAAAACAATGACAAAATTCATTAATGCTCTTAACTTCAGTGGGCATTTAAACACCTGAGCGACGACTGAGGAACATGTGAAGCCTGACAAATGGTGTATATATATATATATATATATATATATATATATATATATTAAAAAAAGAAAAATCAGGCTTCTATGACTCTGATATAATGACAATATGGAGGAAAACCAGCTCAACTGGGCAAAAAATATGCAGTTTAGTGCAGATTCTGATATTTATATGACATTCTGATGCTTGTAATGTAAAAATCAATGAGATTTTTATAACAGACTACTGACAATATTAATATCTGATACTAATGTCTTTGTAAGATCATATTTAAATGCTTAGTTTTATGATCAAAGCTCTGTAGTTTTAAAACATGATGTAATTAAATACAATGATGATTGAGATGAACAAATAAACCTTCCTCAAAAGCCTGCGGATCATATTTGATATCTCATTAAAAAAATTACCAACAATATCAAAGTTATTCTTGCGTTTACTTGATAAATCAGAGCAGATTTGACACAGAAACACGAGCTGAACGAGTACATTTCTACTAAAAGACTTTCACTGGATAAAAGAGTCTAAACTATCAGACACAGAAGAAGACTGGAGGAGAGTGTGTGCAACAAACATGTTGATTATTTAGAAATGCACATATCGAATATTGCACTGGTTTTATAGGGTTAAACATGTTTTAGCTTACAGGGTGAATTTCACAAATTAATTTCTAGGTCATATTTCACCCCTCAAATCAATAACAAATAAATTCTTCATTTTTGGGGGGGTGAAGTGAGCCATGTGTTTCTGAATGGGTTTGAAGGTCTAGAACCGGACTCAGAAGAGCATCGGTGACGGACGGTCGGGGTCAGAGGTCACTGATCTGACTGAGCCAGAAAAGACAGTTTTACAGAACCGGTTAAATCCAGCTCAGCACGCGTCTGTGATGCGGGAAAATAACAGGACTTCCTCTAAAAGCACCCTTTCTTTAATCAGAGGAAGACAGTGACTTTATGAGATACTATGAATAAATGTATGAGCAAAAACTAGACACCATGTCTGCTATTAGGCCAGAATGGATAATAAGCTGCTCTTCTGAAATGGATGGAGCAAAAACACACAGCGTCATGAAAAATACATCCAGAACTGAGCCGAGCTTCAAAGACGCCCATGTTTTCTGCTCCGAGGATCAGAGGTCCGTCACATGATATCCCAGCTAACCAAGATTCGTTAAGAACCTTTTCCCAGCGTTCCCATTAAGCTGTGAAAACGAACGCTCTCAAAGCAAAGTTCTTGGTTATGCAAACGACAAGGGAACATTCCATTGTCTCATTCTGCAAACATTACGGAATGTTACTTTTGAATGTTCTCTGAAGATTCCGAGACAAGGAACATTTCTCTGAAGATTCCGAAACGAGTAACATTTCTCTGAAAATTCCGAAACAAGTAACATTTCTTTGAAGATTCCAAAACTAGTGACATTTCTTTGGAGATTCCGAAATTAGAAACGAAATTTCTTTGAAGATTCCGAAACTAGAAACGACATTTCTTTGAAGATTCTGAAATGATTGACATTTCTTTGAAGATTCCAAAACAAGTAACACTTCTTTGAAGATTCCGAAACTAGAAACGACATTTCTTTGAAGATTCCGAAACTAGTGACATTTCTTTGAAGATTCCGAAACTAGTAACATTTCTTTGAAGATTCCGAAACTAGTAACGACATTTCTTTGAAGATTCCAAAACTAGTAACGACATTTCTATAAAAGATTCCAAAACTAGTTACATTTCTTTGAAGATTCCGAAACTAGTAACGACATTTCTTTGAAGATTCCGCAACTAGTAACGACATTTCTTTGAAGATTCCGCAACTAGTAACGACATTTCTTTGAAGATTCCGAAACTAGTAACGACATTTCTTTGAAGATTCCGAAACTAGAAACGACATTTCTTTGAAGATTCCGAAACTAGAAACGACATTTCTTTGAAGATTCCAAAACTAGTAACATTTCTTTGAAGATTCCAAAACTAGTAACGACATTTCTATAAAAGATTCCGAAACTAGTTTCATTTCTTTGACGATTCCGAAACTAGTAACAACATTTCTTTGAAGATTCCGCAACTAGTAACGACATTTCTTTAAAAGATTCCGAAACTAGTAACGACATTTCTTTGAAGATTCCGAAACTAGTAACGACATTTCTTTGAAGATTCCGAAACTAGTAACGACATTTCTTTGAAGATTCCGAAACTAGTGACATTTGTTCGAAGACTCTAAAACTAGTGACATTTATTTTAGATTCCGAAACTAGTAACGTTTCTTTTAGATTACGAAATTAGTGACATTTAAAAAATGTTAGGTGAACTAAAAATGTTCCATGAACGATGAGAACATAAAACCAGATAAGTTTGAATGAACATTATATTAATGTTACTGAAGAACGTTTGGTCGAAACTTTTAGTCAGTTCCCAAAGCTGTGTCCCAAAGTTGATTGTAAACCAATTCCTCGTGGGCTCACAGTGCCCAGCAACATGGTGTCGGCCCAGATGTGGGCCGGATCTGGGCCGACACTACGTTGCTGTCTGGGTTCTTTTGGGATATCGGCCCCAGAACGTTCCATTAGCCGGGATGAACCCGAAGCCATCGGAGAAGCTGTCGCTCATCTACTGTAACAGCTGTAAGTGTGTGTGCATCTGCTGCGCTGACAGACGAACACATGTAAACAAACGCTGATTTGAGAGACGAGCTGCTGGAGTTACACGGCCCGTAACGTTCACCACGCCATCTCATCCCTCAGTACGGAGAAAACCAGGAGGAAAAACAGCTTGGTGCCGTTAAATATGCAATGGCAGACTGCCACTGACACAAACTCACACAAACGGTGCGAAATATGATGCTTCTTCTGTAAAGACTAATTTTCCAAAGGCAGAATCAGACAAACTTTTTTCCCGGCCGTTTTAAAATGAGATGCTTAATTCAGTTGTGCTCGGCCCGTCTCATTCCCGGATAAACGGATTCCCACTAAATATAACGTCTGGAGGCGGCAGAAAAGGTTTTAGTTTGATAAATGATTTTACTATGAAACAGCGGCCACACGCCCCCAGTTAGAGGCTCATTTACACAGTTAAACCAGTGAAGACGACAGGCAGAGGCAAACCCAAATGAGTTCTGTTAGGACGGGCCTCGGCTGCCAGACTGCCCCTAATCCGCAGGATAAACAGCGGGAAAAATCCTCGTTCGGAAAACCCGTGCCGCAGCTGAGAAGACTGATTACCGGCGGAGAGAATCAAGCGTTCTGGAAACACAAAAGAAAGATGAAGCGCTTTAGCCAGATGGAGCAGAACTCGAACCCGAGGGCCAAACGCAACAGCTCATTCTCAAGGTCAAACCGACAGGAAAAAGAAACGTTGAAAACCAAAGGAAACTCCAGCTAACAAAAACATGTTCACACTAATCTAATAAAATGTGATTTCTAAATGTTCTCCGAACGGTTAACGTCACAAACGAACCAATCAGATCAACGTGTGATCGTCAAGTGAGTGAGTGGAGGCGGGGCTCATTTGCATATTCATAGAACCGCGAATACTCAATGAGGCAAGGGTGTCGAGTTACATTCAAGATATTTTAAGACATGAAGATGGAAAAAACGTTTAAATGTAATTTTGAACTTCAAATAAAGATAGTTAAGGGGTTAAATTAAGTTTGGGATGATAAAAGCGCCAGTGTTTTTGGCTTCAGGAACACAAACTCTCAGTATTCATCATAAACCGCAGCCGTGTTTGTTCTTTGTTCCTCTGAATAAATTAGCACTTTGGCTCAGAAACCACACGAAGAAGAGTTTAGAGCCGCTGTGTTCATCACATCCTCATCGACTCCGTGTGGAGCAGAAAAACAGTGTCAATCACCGGCTGTGCGGATGAGCGCGGACATTGTTCTGTTTTCCCGCCATTCTACCAAAGCGCTTTGATGTGCGCCGCGACTGATGGTCCAGATGGGGCTCGGGAACGGCGTAAACACGGCCAGCAGGAGAGAGGCTCGGCCCAGAACGAGCCTTAATTAAAAAAACATGTATTAATCTGGGCAGCGTAATGAAAAAAAAGATTAACGTTGATATTATTGAACCCCTGCAGGGTCAAAGGGCACATAATCAACATTTCTAATGTCATTTTCACTACAATCCCTGAATGACAATTACTGGACAAACATGACAGACTCTCACAGATTCAGAGAAATAAATGTAGGTGAAACAACTGGGTCGAACACATCTTTAGCTGGATTAAATTCACCTTGTTTATTATGAATTATGTATGGGCGCACATTATTGTTTTAGTAATCGTGAATCAGAATCACTTCCCTTCTCTGAGGATGAGGGCGGGGCTTTAACCTGTCAATCACATGAGATCAGCCAATAGCAAACCACAACCAACACAATCAAGCCCCGCCCACATCTGTTCTCGTTCACTCGGAGAAAGAGATCTCAGGCTGGTTTAGCATCATATACAGCCACAAAACCTAATTCCCATCTTTCACAATTAACTGTCTGCAAATGACTCACTCATAAATGAAAGAATGAATAAATAAACACTTGAAATAAAGGGGTCCATGGAAAAGTCCATAGAAAAAAAAAGTACAAAATTAATATTAAAATAAGTAAATAAATTATATATAAATAGATTAAAATGAATAAAGTACTTGCATGTTAACTTTAAATTCTAAAAGAACCATAAAAAAGTAAATAAATAATAAAATAAGCAACTCAATTAGATCAAAATTAAATAAATAAGTGTTTTAAAAATTGATTAAAAAAATGTTTAAAAAAAAAGTCTAGTGAAAAACGGTAAAAAAAAAATATTAAAATAAGTAAATTTAAATAAATTAACGTGGAAAAGTCAAGAGGAAAAAAAGTAAAAAATATATTAGAAAAGTAGATAAATTCGATTAAAATAAATGTGATTGAAATCTACATCTAAAAAAAAAATGGAATCTATTAAAAAATAATACTAAAATTAAATACATACATTATATACAAAATATATAATAATGCAACTTAACTGAAACATTTATATTGTATATCCAAAATTAGTTTGTGTATAAATTGGCTGTTTGATGCGGTTCAAACGTTAGGATGATCATATTATGGGCTTCATGGATCTAAAAGACGGAAAAGCTCTGAATGATCATCATGCAAACTGTGCGAGGATGTGTTGAACTTTGTAGGGGAATTTATTTTAATTACATAAATAAATAAAATGCATACTAGTCTAACATGGGGGATAACAGACCAGCCTGACTGTCTGAGGAACTACATCTAATGGAGGAGTACATCAACTCAGAATCAGAGGAAGGTGAGCTTTACGAAATTAAAAATGACTGACTGATTCTTAACGAAGCTGAACACTAACATCTGTGTGAACGCGTTTGAGTCGAGATTCACAGTCAAACATTCCAACATCACTAATGGTAATGAAATATGATATTTGACTGGTTTCGTCCGTCCTTCTGTTGGACTCACATGAATTATATTGAATATCTGTCAGCTGTTCAATTGAACTACACAATTAGAGAATAGCAGTTTAGCTCAAGCAATGCGAATGTTGTTGAGTGTGAAGTTCACACACACTGTAGTGAAACATTATCAAAAATGATCTCTGGTGTCTGGATAATGTGTGGTTTGACTTTACCCAGCACAGAGTGTTTCAGAGCAGCTTTACAGAGATAACCGGAGAATAAAGACACAGTGTGTTTCCAGCGTCTCAGTCCAGCTTAAGGAACTTCAGTGATGCTTCATTATTGTTCTAAAACAAGTTATTTAGTTCATTTATATTTGTATATATATATATATATATAGCCACAGTAAACCGTGACGTCCTTGTCCAGCTCTCATATAACGCAGGAGATCAATAATACAGCTGAATATTAAAGTAAATATTATGTGCACTGCATATGCGTCACACAAGAGCATTTCTCCTGATTAACGGTCGAGTCGCCGCTCTACAGAGACGATATTAGGAAACTCCTGCAAACACACTGCGGATCCCTTATTATTCCTGGCCGTTCCCTCTCGGAGCGAAGCCTAATCCGGGCCTGATCCCACTGCAGTCTCGCTGACGACACCGCGAGAAACAGCGGATCGTGAGACACTCGCCCATCCCTCGAGACTCCACAGCGGACACACTGTCAATCACACACCAACCACTGATCAAACTAGATGTTTTATTGTTATCATCATCATCATCAGTGTTACACAACAGATCAACTCAAACCCAGCCAGATAATACCCGGATCAAAACTGGAAGGTCTCGTCCGTCATGTGGATGGCCCAGGTGAACTTGTCCCGCTGGGTCTTATTGTAGATCTTTTCAACGGGGACGTTGTGTTTCTTACACCTAGCAAAGCAACATCGTGAGATTAGCGCGTTATCCTGATCTGACGGAAACTCAAACACTGCGTTTACACTGACACACACGTTCAGCACGAGTTTAAACACACAAATCCGCTCAAGATCCAATTTGTTCACATCTCATCTGAGCAAAATGTGGTTTTAACCCTCTGATGGTCTTCCTTTATGAGTGACGTCCTGGGCCTTCCCGGTCAGAAGTGACCGGAGGCCTAAAAATGAAACTTCTTCCATCCCAGTAAAACCAATGCAATTTATTTTTGTTCTATAATATTTATTCTTTTTAATGTAGTATTTTGAGACAATTTGATTGAATTTATTAATATTTATGCAATATTTAATGTCTATTTTTTTCAATGGAAATATATATATATATGTATATATTTTTTTTTAAATGAAGAGTTCAGATGCAAAAGCCTCTAAATGCTATTTGAAATTTTCTTCTTTAATGATGATTTATCAAACTTGTATATTTAAGTTCAGTAATTTCATTTAAATAACAATTAATAGGTAATTATCATTGCCATTTAAGTGAAATCACTGAACTTAAATATACAAGCTTGATAAAAATCATCATTCTAGAAGAAAATTTCAAATGGCACTTACTTATACTAACTTAGAGGCTTTTGCATCTGAACTCTTCAAATATTAATGCAGTATTTTAGTTTAATATAGAGTCTAGGCCTTCAGAAAAAAAATATATTTCTTGAAGAAAATTAGCACCATCTGGTTACAGTATAGAGAAAAAGCGTAGAATCATGGTGTAACCACTAGATGGCATGTACAGCTCTCTATGGAGAGGCATGTGAATTCCCCAGCTGTTCATGAACACATTTTTTTTTTTTGGTGGATTTGAATATATAATTGAAACAATCTCAAAAACTATTTCTTATTAAAAAAATTTGTAAAAAAAAAAAAAAAAAAAAAAAGTGAATTTTTGTCAATTTCCCATTCATTTCCTATGGGGGTCATTTTTGACCAAAGACCAAAATCGTGACTAATTTTTTTTACGACCACTTAGCATGCTCGCATCATGAATTTTTGTGTGTGTTCACATGCCTAATGCCAGAAATGTCACCAAGTTTCGTAACATTGCGATGAAGCTGTGATTTTTAAAAATTCAAAACGTATTTTTGGTAGTCTGAATTTATTTGTGTGTATGTGTATAAAAGTGTGTGTGTATGTGTGTGTGTGTACATTTTTTGCACTCTTGATGTTGTAGAGTGTCACCCCTTTACTGCGGTATACTTCTTTAAAGAATCGTGGCCGATTTGTAGATTGTACAAACAAAAATTCAGAGAATTTTTGTTTTTTTGTAAATTTCCCATTCATTTCCTATGGGTCGGTCATTTCTGACCGAACACCACGAGTGTGACTATTTTTTTACGACCACTTAGCATGCTCGGATCATGACCTCAATTTTTTTTTTGTATTCACATACCAAATGCCAAAAAAAGTCACTAAGTATCATAAGCTTCCGATGAAGCTGTGATTTTTAATAATTCAAAACAGAAAACTATTCGGTCAGAAGTGACCGAGGACCATCAGAGGGTTAAATCAGAAATGTATCCAATATCTGGAGAGTGAGTAAGAGTGAGTGTGTGTTCTGTCAGTAGTCACCAGGCCACAGTGATGCGCGGGTCCAGATAGTTTAGTTTAGACGTTCCCAGAGCGATGACCTTGTTTTCCTCTCGATCCGTTTCCTGGAGTTGGAGCTTCTTCAACTGATCAGACAGTCTCTGGACCAGCTTCTCCTTCTTCTCCACCAGCCTAACCATGGACACAACCAGAGAGAGAGAGAGAGAGAGAGAACGAGGGAGAATGAGAGAGAGAGAGAGAGAGAACGAGGGAGAATGAGAGAGAGAGAGAACGAGGGTGAATGAGAGAGAGAGAGAGAACGAGGGTGAATGAGAGAGAGAGAGAGAGAAAATGACAGTGAAGTTATCCCCTTATTACTGAGAAATATAATGTAGCGAAGACATTTTATTTAGTAAAGTAAGAAAAAAAATAGTTTAACGAGAAAAAAAAAAGTAAATATAGATATATATAATAAAAAAATGACATACATATGTAATTAACATAAAACATGTAAAATAAGTGTTGAACACACAGCACTACTGTCACTTTAAATGCATTCGTTTAGGCTTGATGTTTATAATAAATGCTCCTATTTTTCTACATTTTGCTTCGTTTCGCTCGGATAGTTAACGGCGTAGACATACACGTGGATAACTTAAAAAGCGTATAGATAACACACCACTTGACTTGAAAGTGGCATGTATGTTTACCCAAATGTCATGATGCCATGTTGTATAATGTGTGTTTGTATCGTTGTAAGACGTGTGTGTAGTTAGTTTCATTGCATTTACCAAAAGATTCATTTTATTTAGCATTATTTCTGAACGTCATAATACAATCTTATCTGCGTTTAAATAGAAATGTCAGATTGAATATAATTTCAAACGAGCGTGTGTGTGTTTCTGGCTCCTGCATGGGCTGGCACAGCTCTGACCTTGAGTTAAACACAGTTCTTACTTCTTGTTTTTGTCAGACGGATCGTCTTTATGCGCTCGCTTCGCTTCCTTCAGCTCCTTCTTGGCCTCTTCAATTTGTTCCTTTTTCTTTTGGATCTGCAATATCAAGCAAACGGACAGAAGCAAGCGAGTGTGAGCGTCACCTTTGACCAGACCACACACACACACACACACACATCTAGAAGAGCAGTGTGTGTGTGTGTGTGTTTACTGACTGCTTTCATCGCTCGAGTCTCAGCTGAGGGGGTCGAACGCTATAAGTGACTGGACGATAGCTCTGCGCTTTACATCGTGTGTGTGTGTGTGTGTGTGTGTGTGATTATTTCTGACGGCCTCGTCCTGTAAAGCTCCAGTCGTGACCTTGATCTCAGAACTGAACGCTGCCGGGATGAAAAACCATTTCACTTTCCTGTAGTTCCAAACACAGCGCGAGTGCACACACACCTGACCTCAGTCACACACACACACGCTTCATGAGTCTTCAGATACTGTCACACACTCCTCACTCACAGAAATCCACTAGGTCACACACTTTCGCTTTATTTCCAGATTCAATTATAGACTCGATTTTGCACACTAGAGCTCGTTCACACACACATACACACACGTCTTCAAAAACCGTGCTTTAAATCTCTTGACAAACTCAGAGACGTATAAACGTGTGTGTGTGTGTGTGTGTGTATGTAATAAATGAAAGGCAAAGGTTGCACTGAATATTAGTTTGCTTATTTTGCTCAAGATCAGGATTTATTGAGTCCACATGTAGAAACTCTTCTTCTAACCGCAGCTCGAGATCTGTCGCTCACACACACACACACACACACACACCTCTGTGACACTGTGTGCGAATGTTTGTTGGAACGATAGTTTCGGGAAACACCGACTTGAAAAATGCGACCATAGTTGTCTAACGATGCTCTCGGGAAACACACCTGTTTACTTCCTGTCCTTCTGAAAAGCACAGTGCTCTGATTGGTCGGCTGGAGCAGTGTGTTGCGATTGGTCGATCGCTTCGAGTGTGTTTGGGGAATGTCCCGCCCCTTATCATAACCGTCAGTTTAACACACTACTAACTAACTCAACCAGGCCCCGCCCCTTTACTCTGCGCATTAATTATTATAATGAGGAATATCGAGACGTGTTCGTTCAGTCTTCAGTGTCACATGATCCTCCAGAAATCACTCTAATGTGAGGATCTGATGCTCAAGAAATATGATTATTATCCTTAGAGTGAGACTTATCTTCTGATAGATTTCTGATGAATAGAAAGTGCAAAAGAACAGCATTTATCTGAAATATAACCTTTTGTAACATTATGAGTCACATTTAATCAAATGAATGCATCCTAACTGAATAAAATCCCAAATTTCTGGATGGTACACTACACATTTTCCACAAAAATATGATAATCATAACTGTTTCTTGAGCGTCAGATCCTCATATTAGAGTGATTTCTGAAGGATCATGTGACTCTGAAGACTAAATTACACTTTACTGTATATTCACATTTACATTGTGTTTGTTTCATTATTAATGAACTGCTCTCCGCTGTGTGGTTATGATTATGATTATGATTATGATCACCTTCTCCTGCAGAAGCTGCATGGACTTCTCGAAGGTCTTGGGCAACGCCCTCTGGTGGTTACAGAGGATCGCCACAGCTCGGTTCGCTCGGTTATACGACAGGATCTTCTCCTCCAGCGTCATGTCCTCTGAAACGCCAGCAACATGAACATCATGAACATCAACGATGCGAATCCTTCTCAGTGTTCACGCACAGCACAGATGTCTTGTCTAAAGTTCAGTCAGAGTTGAGATATTAAATGTAACACACAACAATATTATCGATCCCCTGCATTATATGAGAACTGAGCTGAGCTGGATGACGCCATATATAAATGCAGGTGACACACAGACGGCTGATCTGGGACCTGTGGTGAGCTTGTTGAGCTGATCCTGCAGTGTGGTCGAGGCGTTGAAGGTTCGAAACACTTTGGCCGTCAGTCCCGTCATGCACTCGTTCAGGGCTTTGTTGAGGTTGACCGTCTGAAAAGAACAGAACGCCACGTTATAATGTTAGAAACTCGACACACTGAATGCTGGGATGATCTAGTGCTGGTTAGGAACATGTGACGTGACATGATGGACAAGAAAACATTACACATTTTCATTTAGTTTACCTTTTAAACAAAACAAAAAAAGTATATAAGACAAAACTCAATTTTAAATGTCAATGTGGTGTGTTTAATGCGCTTTAACACACACACACACACACACACACACACACACACACACACACACGTGTAAGTTGATAAGTGGACAGCATTGCTGAGTATTTCCTCCTTAAAACTGCAGTGAACTCAATGAGGCAAGGGTGTCGGGTTACACTCAAGATATTATAAGATATGAAAAAGGAAAAAATGTTTAAAACGTAATTCTGGTGACGAAAGAGGAGTTTTAAGGGATAAAGTGATCGACTACAGGACTTTAACTCTTGTGCATCAATTAAAAAAAGTTACTCATAGGTAAATAGAGGACAAAAATGTCCATGTCAAAAAACTGTCATACAAATGTGACGCTTTGGAGCACAGACTTAAGTTTGGTATCATTTTAAAGAAGACCCTTTGCAGATTATTGCTGAAGTAAAAAAATTATAATAAGTAAATCCAAAAAAAAGTTATATAGGTATAAGTTTATGAAAATTATTTATAAAAAAATATTTTATATTAAATATATATTTTATAAATCAGGTTGAACTCAAAACTGCAATAAAATCAAAGCCATAAATCTAAATAGGTTGTGTTCCAAATTTGAGGATGATATCTCAAAAAATGAGCTTTGGGTAACAGTTTGTTTGGGCGTAGTAACATATTTTCCCCATTGGGTGGCAGCAAAACCCCACTGGAGCTCACAGTGATTGAGTTTTTCTCTCTCAGTATTACAAACACACACACACACATGCTAAGCACACTCTGACATCCATGCCAACACACCCACACAAATATCGTTGCATAATTTATCCAGTCGGCTCTATAATATGCCGGACCAGAAAACAGGAATAAAGCGATATTTGTTTTATAGGCCAAACTTTAAAAAAAAAAAAGGCAACATCTGAAAAAAAAATAGTAAAAAAATTAATTTTGAAGCCTTGCCATCAGAATGAAAGCCTCTAAACAAAGATTGCATAATTTTATAGTTAACTGAACCGGGGATTAAAAATGGCAGTTTTAATGGGTTTCAATGGGGACATTTTTGTCCAAAAGGGGCTGAGAGGGAGTATTTTTTGTACCTAATGCAAAAAATATTTTTTTATGAAAATGACGGTGAAATTCCAATAAAAATACACACCTGTGCCAAGTTTTTTGCAGTTAGCTTTAACACAGGCAAAGTGATCAAAAAAACAAAACTGAAAAGGACAAAAAGGTCCATAAGGATGCACAAGGGTTAACTGTCTAACTGCATGATTCATCGACCTCCACTTACTGTAATTCGGTCAAATAAATCATCTTCTGGATCCTTGTGCTTTATGAACAGCTTCAGGTTCTTGAAAACCTGTGAATCAGATCAGAATAAAAACACACAGAGCTGCTACTATCAGCTCTCAAACTGCATTAATAAGTATAATTGGTAACACTTTACTATAAGGTTCATTAGTTAACATTAGTAAATGCATTTACTAACATCAACTAACAATGAGCAATGCATTAGTTACAGTTAATTAGTTAATGCAAATACAGCTGTTCATTGTGCGTTCATGTTAGTTCAAAGTGGATTAACTAATGCAAACTAATACAACCTTTGATTTTAATAACGTATTAGTAAATGTTGGAATTAATATTAACTAAGATTAATAAATGCTGAAGAAGTGTTGTTCGTTCTTAGTACATTGTAAAGTGTTACCGTATAATTGATACACACTCATTCATTCATCTCAATTCCTAGAGATTCCTTCAACTTTTTTTTAATTTTTTTTAAAGAAAATATTTTTTTTGACATCAACAAATCAGCCACGATGCAGGAAAAAGCATCAGAGAAAATGTTTTTTTTTTTTTTTAAATGTTTAACTGTATTGTAAAAATTATGAATGCAATGAAGGGAAAAATAAAATATAAATAATAAGCATTTTCCTAAAGGCTAAAGTGAGCAAGGGTTCAAGAGTGTGTGTGATACACCAGAGTGTGTGTGTGTGACCTGTTTCTCCACCGGCATTTTGTTGTAGTAGCGAATGGAGTCTTTCCCCAGGAAGTCGAACTCCACGACGTTTTCGAGTCCGTCGAGGCGCCGGTGAAGCTTGATGTGCTCCACACGCAGGGAACAGCAGCCCACCGTATCCGCAGACTCATCGTCCTTCTCGTTCCCCGCACGCAGGGCCAGCTGGAACACACACACACACACACACACACGATCAGTGTGAATCCCACATGTGCTTCACTGCACAGCCTCGCTGGATCTGACACAGAGACTGTAAAATGCACTAATTTTTGGGTTAAGGACTTCAATCAGAGATCTCACTTATTAAACTATATATTTCAGATTCTAAAAAAGCTAAATAGATAAACAAAAATAAACCAATAAAACAAAATGCAGCAGATGCAATGACTAGTAAACAACCACTGAATGGATACTATGACAAAGATATCGCTTTCCTTATTCAATCAACTTTATTCCAGACACAAAGGTCCATAGAGACAACACAGTACAGATATTTAAATAAATAAATAACAATACAAACAGTTAAAAACAGTAAAAAAAATAAAATTAAATAAAATAAATAAATAAATAAAATTAAAAAAATATTAAAACATTTTTTTAACCATGAATATATGATTGACCTGAAGAATGAAAGCTGGGATATTGATATGAGCCATATCACACTCATAGACATGAGAAATGCCTCTATATCAGACGAAAGATTGTTTTATCAATAAAATGACACTAATTTCACATTTTCGCTTTTCATAAATGACCGTTTCAAGGGTTTTCCAGGACTTAAGTTTCAAAAAGTCAAATTCGAGGTTAAGTGGGTGGAGCTTAACCTGAGTTAGGGTGTGGCTGGACCTTTAAAGCCCCACCTATCATGTCCAGAGAGGCGGGGCTGGATGTCAAGCTCCGCCCCCTTTGCCCTGTATCAGTGATGAGCTCACCTTATCGATGAAGTAGATGGCGACTCCTCTCTGTCTGCTCTTCATCTCTCGGGACGTCCAGTCGCGTTTGTACTGCTTCCTGATGGCCTTCACACACACCTTCAGCTTACGCGCCGTCTCGTACTTCTGCCAGTCCTTCTCGCCCTGAGCACAGACCATCATCATCATCCAGATACATCTGAAATCGGCGTTTGTGTTTAAAACGCTCTCCGTCCACACCAGCGGTTCCAGTGCGGATGACAAACGTTTATTTGTACAGCGCTTCTCACACACACACATCCTTTCACAGCAGCTTTACAGGAAACACACATCAGTGTACAGTGATCCGTTATTATCAGAGGACACTGTCTGAGTTATGTATTTCAGAAATGTACATATACAAAATCACAGTCAGCGAAAAACTTATTAAGTTTTTAATGCAGAAACTTTTAGAAAAATTTAGAAAATATAGCGTTTTCAAAGTTATCCACTTTTCAAAAAGCGTATTTTTCATTAATATTCATAAAGATGTGTTTTCAAACTCAAACGTATTAGTACACACACACACATACACACACCTTGAGTTTGGAGCTGGGGTTCAGCATGATGTATTTGGGGTGCCCGTGGATGTTCTCGAGCCACGACGCCAGCCATGTGACCGTGTTGTCGTGCTGGACGCGCTTCCACTGGTGTCCTGCAGGGGCTTCTGGGATCTTAGAGTCTCTGAGGGACAGAAATTGAAATCGACGTGCACCCTGATTACATTTAATCATTAATTCATTCATACGTTTCTGGGAACTCTTTTTTTTTTCTTCCTAAAATTCAGTTTAATTTTATTCATTAAAAGAACATGTCTAAACAGAATTCATAGTTTAATAATTCATTAATTCAATAATATATAATTTGAAATATATTATTGAATTACAATAATAATAATTATTATAATTCAATAATAATAATAATAAGTCCCATCGGGTTTAATTTTTTTCCCTAAAATTCAGTTTAATTTTAATACAATTTTAATCATTAAAAGAAAATTTCTAAACAACAAAATCCATAATTTAATAATAAATAATTAATTTTAAAATTAAATAACTCATTATTTGATAATTATTAAGTCCCAGTGAAAACAATTTAAAGCTTGGATTTTATGCTTTATGATTTACAACTTTATAATTTAATACAACTTTACAATAAAAAGAGTGGTCAAGTATTTTCATAAAACTAACAATTTAATAATTCATTCATTTTAATAATAATAGGCCCACTGAAATCTTTTATTTTTCCCAAAGTTTTCTGGATTCTTTGCTGTACAATCGAATACAAATTTACAAAACAAAAATCATACTTGAAACTTTGACAATTTAATAATTAGTCCCTGTAAAATCGGTTTTCTTTCCCTAAAATACTTTAAAGTCGGTTTGAAAATGTCGGCATTCTGTGCTTCATCAAAACAAGACGCTGTTGAATTATGAATTCATTCATAATTAATTTCCAAATTCCTTTACGAGCAAAACCGTGCTTTCATTGTGTCAAGCGAAGTGCAGCCTATATACATTCCGCTTATTTATTGCAATTTATTGTTTGTTTTTTTATTAGAAAAGTCTTTCCAAGGACCTAAGATGCAAATGATGACAAAAATAAAGCAATTTTATTGCGAAAAAATATTCAATAAAAAAAAATCTATTTTAAAATCGTAAAAAACAAAACAAAAAAGAATCACGATAACTGTGTGAATCGATTTGTTCTCGTAGTGCGAATGTTTCCCGTATCGGTCCGGACACAAACACAGCATTAGCGGAGTGTGTGTGTGTGTTCTCACTGGCTGCAGTTGATGGCCACGTGCTCCGGCTGGATGCGCTTCTTCAGTTTGCCCATCTTCGGGTGTTCTCCGCGCCCGCGGAACAGACCCGGCGGCTCCAGCTTGAAGTTCCCGATCTTCTCGCGGTGTCCGTCCAGCAAACAGAAGCCGTACTCCTCCACCAGACGGTTGGCCTCCTCCTTCAGGACCTGAAGGACACACACATGAGAGTCAGCTTTACAGGAACGGACTGTGTTTAGGCTTTACAGCAGATCTAGAATAAAGTTAGTTTTGATTCACTTCCATTGTAAAGATCATTACTTATTAACTCAGAAAACCCTTAAATATGTTTATCACACACACACCAGCTTCTCCTCCTTCGTCTTGTTCCTGCGCTCCTCCGCCTTCTCCATAAAGTACTTGTGCATGTGGCTGAAGTCACACTTGGAGAGCGTCTCGATCCGCTCCCTCTCCTCGCTGGTCATTTCCTGAAGACAGTTCAATTCAGGAGGATTGATCATGAGGACATTACAGTGTTTCTGACCAATCACAGCAGAGCAGCTCTCAGAGAGGCGGAGCTTAGAGAGACTGAATCTATTACAGTGTTTCTGACCAATCACAGCAGAGCAGCTCTCAGAGAGGCGGGGCTTAGAGAGACTGAATCTATTATGAGGACATTACAGTGTTTCTGACCAATCACAGAAGAGCAGCTCTCAGAGAGGCGGGGCTTAGAGAGACTGAATCTATTATGAGGACATTACAGTGTTTCTGACCAATCACAGAAGAGCAGCTCTCAGAGAGGCGGGGCTTAGAGAGACTGAATCTATTATGAGGACATTACAGTGTTTCTGACCAATCACAGCAGAGCAGCTCTCAGAGAGGCGGAGCTTAGAGAGACTGAATCCACAGAAGCGTTTCAGAGCTGAAGCTGCAGTGGAGATTATGAGGACATTACAGTGTTTCTGAGCGTGGGTGAATGTGAATCTGTTGTAGGAGACTCAGAAATATCATAATAGGGCCCTTTAAAAGTGTTTCCGCGACTATTGTTGGTTTCTGACCTCCTGCCAGTCAGTGAAGAAGTTGTTCTGAAACGTCTCTTTGCTGGTGTACTCGTGGTCCAGCATCTTGGCGTAGAAAGTGGCGATTTCCTCCGTCGCTGGACTCAGTTTAAACGGCTGCCCTGAAAACACACACACACACGTCACTTTATCATCACATTAACACTTATTTGGCTGTTTATTACTGTGAAGCTCCTTTGAAACAACTTGGAGTGTATAAAACTGATTGATCACATGACATGTTTACCATCGTAGTAAAAGGGCACGTTATCGGGCAGCGGTTCATATTCTGGAGCGAAATACGGCCCTCTGTGCTCCAGATGGGTCCACTTCTGAGTGTCCGAGAGCTTGCTCTCTTCCCACCTGGACATCAATCGCACGTTATTCATCACAAACACACACAGAATATGAAACATTAACAGAGAATATAGAGAGCAATTATACAGTCTGCAAATTCAACCTCAAATATTAATACATTTTATTCAAGTTTAGTGTGTAAAAATTAACATTTTATGATTTATTAATTATTTATGGATAAATTGTGGGAAGTGAATTTTTTATAACGAATTTAAAATATAAAACTATTTTATTGAGTAATATAAAAATAGTGATAAAATAATATAAAAACAACATTAAAATCAAATTTAATAAACAGTCTCACACTGATAAATATTAATAAAGAAATGGAATACACAATTCTACATAATCATGGGCTTAAACTATACAAATAATTTATTACTATATTATTTATTGCTTTGCATTACTGATTACCATGTTTTTTATATCAAATATAATATATATATAAAAATGTATATATTAAATAAAAATAATATTTAACAGTCTCACACCAATTCTACATAATTAAGTCAAATTATCAAGTATTATATAAAAAGATTAATTTAATAATAAGAGTTTATTTCAATTGTCGATTACATAAAAAGATTAATTTATTGATAAAGATTGATTTATTTTAAGATATATAATTTATAATTATATAATTTTATAAATAGAACAAAAATTATGTTCGTAATTAATTAAAAATATTCATTAAGTAACTATATTTTATAATTGTATTGATATTTATGTCTCATTAAAGCTGCAATGATTATCTGTAGGATGTCAACAACCTCTCATTTTACGCGCATGCGCAGCTGTGATATCATCATCGTCATCATCAGTAGTGGAGATGTGAACTGACCTGATGTCTGACAGTTTAGCCGCGGCGGGTCGAGAGTAAAAGCGTCTGACATCGGAAACGAGCGAAGCGCCTTTATTACGTTCCGTTGAAACAGAAATAACTCGTAAAATAACGCAAAAACAT
This sequence comes from Pimephales promelas, assembly GCF_016745375.1. The sequence goes on from NW_024121766.1 coordinate 640,910, forward strand.
CTTTTCATTCCCCGCAGTAGCAGGGCACAGCTAACATGTGCTCACTGCGCATGCGCACTCACGACAGCTCTGCGCGCGTCACAAATATGCGTGTCCGACCGGCGGCAACTGCACGATAACAGTTCCGCTCGCCACTTTATTCATCATTCACTTTTAAAATAAGAGTTAAACACATTAAAGATTATTTTAATCTGTGAAAACAAATATCTGTGATAAGTGCAAAGTTAAGAATGTCAATAATTCGGACTAATTAAGCCTATTTATTTCCTGATATTCAGTCAAGTTTAATGAAGTACATTCATTTTAGGAGCTGAACTGATCAAAATAATGTTGTAAGACTACCTGAAGGAAACCAGTGAGCACATACCACTTCCACTTCTCGGACTCCTCGTCTTTCTTGTCCTCTTTCTTGCCCCGCTTCTTCTTCGGCTCCTCGCTGTCGTCTCCTTCCTTCTTGATCTTCTTCTTCTTCTTCTTCGGCTCCTCGCCGTCATCTTCTTCCTTCTTGATCTTCTTCTTCGGCTCCTCGCCGTCGTCTTCTTCCTTCTTGATCTTCTTCGGCTCCTCGCCGTCGTCTTCTTCCTTCTTGATCTTCTTCTTCTTCTCGGGTTTGTCGTGGTCAGAACTTTGCTCTTTTCTTTTCTTCTTCTTCTGTTGGGGTTTCTCTTGCTCTTCATCCTTGACTCTCTTCTTCTTCATCATCATCTTCTCTTCTCCGTCCATCTCCTGCTTTACCAACACAAACGCTGATGAACATCCGTCAAAAGTCTAATGTAACTGACCAGGATAAACAGGAACATATAATAATAATAATAATAATAATAATAATACGCCTGCGCTCTTTCGTTCAGAGACTGTAAAATGAATTTTCAGGATTTTCAAGCACTACTTTTTCGGTTCTCACTTATTAAATAATATATTAATTATCTTTCAAATTCTAAAATAGGTAAATAGTTAAATAACAATAAAACTAAATGCTAGAAATAAAGTGCAGCAGACGCAATGACTAGTAACTTCAACCATTGAGAGGAGGATACTATGACAAAGATGTCGCTTTCCTTATTAAATATGAATATTTCCCTCATGAATATGATTGACCTGAAGAATGAAAGCTGGGATATTGATACGAGTAATATCACACTCATAGACATGAGAAACGCCTCTATATCAGACGAGCTGCAGGTTTAATTTTGCATGAAAAGATCATTTCACATATACTGTCTTTCAATAATTCAAGCGCTTCTTCATAAATATGACAGTTTTCCAGGACTTACATTTAAACAGCTGGAACCCTGTAACACACACACACACACACACACACACACCTGACTGGAGCCTTTATCCGTCTCCTTCTTGAGGTTCTCCTCCGCATGGTTCAGATCTTTCTTCTCCTTCTGATTGAGACGCTCTTTGCTGCTTTTGGACCGAATCTGAGGATGAAACGGAAGCGATTGAATAATCCTGCAAACGGGAGCAAACCCCGGGTCCAGTACCTTCTGTGTGGTGTCGTCCTCCGACTTCTTCTGTCCATCATGATGAGTTCTGAAGCGTCACACACACACACATGACCGGCTTTATTAAACTCACATGCACTTTAGAAAGATGCATTTCTCATTGCATAATTAATCAATCTTAGGAAGTGAAACTGAGATCTCTTGCCTTTCATCCGGATCTGCTGTTGCATCCTGCGAAATAACATGCACAATTAAACAAGATCATATACAAGTCCCCCTGCAGTCGATCAGCGCATCTTTTAACTGAGAAGATCGAACTATATTTAAAGTCCTGTAGTCGATCATTTTATCCCCCAAAACTCATCTTTGATCACCAGAAGGACATATTTAAACGTTCGTTTTTTCTTAAAATATCTTGAATGTAACTCGACACCCTTGCCTCATTTAGTATGCGCGGTTCTATGAATATGCAAACGAGCCCCGCCACTGGTTGTCGATCACACGTTGACCTGATTGGTTACAAGGTGGTTTGTGACGTCAGAAACACCAAAGCGTGTTTTTGAGACTGTCTTTGGTTCACTGCAGTTTTAAGGAGGAAATACTCAGCAATGCTGTCCACTTATCAACGCACACATGGTGTGTGTTAAAGCGGATTAAACACATCACATGCACACATTAAACGCTGGATTTACACCACAGGGGGACTTTAAAAATAAAGTTTCAGTGATCGATAGAAGCTTTTCCGCTCCCTAAGGAACCTTTGAGTAACTCTTTATTCATGTTTTTCTTTTCCTTTTATGCAATGGACAGTGTTGTAGTCGAGACCACCTCACTCGAGTCCGAGTCGACACCGAGACCAGAGAGAGTCGAGTCCGAGTCGACACCGAGACCAGAGAGAGTCGAGTCCGAGTCGAGTCCGAGACCAGAGAGAGTCGAGTCCGAGTCGACACCGAGTCCAGAGAGAGTCGAGTCCGAGTCGACACCGAGACCAGAGAGAGTCGAGTCCGAGTCGACACCGAGACCAGAGAGAGTCGAGTCCGAGTCGACACCGAGACCAGAGAGAGTCGAGTCCGAGTCGAGACCGAGTCCATAGAGAGTCGAGTCCGAGTCGACACCGAGACCAGAGAGAGTCGAGTCCGAGTCGAGTCCGAGTCCAGAGAGAGTCGAGTCCGAGTCGAGACCGAGTCCATAGAGAGTCGAGTCCGAGTCGACACCGAGACCAGAGAGAGTCGAGTCCGAGTCGACACCGAGACCAGAGAGAGTCGAGTCCGAGTCGACACCGAGACCAGTGAGGGTTGATTACCTAATTTACTTTTATTTACTTAGAGAAATCCTTTTTTTTTTTTTTACTTAATTTATTTAGAGTTTAAAAAATATGATCAGTTTAGGGTAAAAAGGCCACATAGTAGGTGGTGTTAAAAGTAATTTTATTACAATTTGTCATGCGCAGTTGCGCACTAGAAAATCACCAATCACTGGGCGTGTCAATCAATTTAAAGAAATATTTTATTAACATACATTAATAATCATGAAAAATATTTTTAATTGAACTCGAGTGGACTCGGGAATAATTCCGAGTCCTAAAAAAAAAATGTTCGAGTACGAGTCAATTCCGAGTCCAAATGCACACGAGTCCATGACAAGACCAAGACCATTAAAATATGGTCTCGAGACCGAGTCCGAGACGAGTCCGAGTCTCGAGTACTACAACACTGGCAATGGATGTTATTAAAGATTTCAATGCCAATAAAGAATCTTTAAAGGATGCTTACCACATCCATGTCAGCATCTCCTGCTTCATGTTTAACTTCTTGGCTGCTAAAACAGGTGAATATGAGTGAGTGACAGAAAGCATCACATTATTATGATTATGATTATTAGAGCTGAAGACACACCTGGAGACTCCAGACTCCTGCTGGCCTTCCTCCGAGTCTGACGGTTTCTTCTAGAAATAACACCATAATTTAGACACACATGCATAATAATTGAATGTCCTTCTGTCGTGATGCGTTTACCTTCGAGGAATGTTTGTGCTTGCCGTTCAGCTCCGAGTCTTTTCCCCGGTCTTTAGAGGAATGCTTGGACTTGGACTTCTCACTGACACATACACAAAATCCCCGTTTAATAAACCTGCAATATCCCTGTTCATCTCACACGATGCCGTGCCAGATAACAGGGAAAGATCCTTCAGTTATGAATAAGCTCGTTTAAGGAGAGACAAAACCAGTGTTTTTAGGAATCTGCTCATTTTGAGATTTAGGCATTTATTTCTAAACATATTTAATTACACTATTTTGTGATTTGCGGAGTGATGGAGATATCCAAAATCCCCTCAGTAATAAAAAATGAAATCAAAAATTTTGAACCGGTCTTCATCCAATGTTCAGATTTTTTGTTCTATACATTTATGCAAAATTGTGCAATTTTAACAAGGTAAAGCCTAATTTGCATACTTGAAAACCTGTATTACATTTTTTTGTTTGTTTGTTTTGCAATTATTAATGAAATTAATCACCTCTGGAGAAGTGTGGTTATATTTATCAGTTATTCTTCTCTATTCATCTGGGGTGTCTCACCTTAAAGTTATCTTTAATAATTTTCTCAAAATCTTAACACAAAAACATTATTCATATACCGTCCATGATGCGTTTTAGTTAGACATTCTTATTTTAAACGTCATACTTGTTACATTTGAATGTATTCTGTAACATAATGTCAGCAAAATGACGAAATGGAACGTTCGTGTACATTTTTTTTAAACTTCAGAGAATATTCAAAAGTAACGGTTTTATAACGTAAACATTCTTAGAACAGATTTAGTCTCTCTGACCTTCTCTCTTGTTTGTTACTGCTCTTCTCATGTCCTTCCTTTTCCAGTTTCATCCTGTAAAGTTCGTCCAGTGTTTTCTGCACTAGTCACTGTAAACACAGCAGATCCGCGTCTAATTAAGTATTTCTAATGATGACCCGCTTTAATTCGGCTTCAGTTAATCGAGTTTAATCACATTCAGACAGACTCGAGTCGAACATTAGAGATGTGATAAAGCTCTGTGTACCTGAGAGGACTTCGCAGCGGCATCAGAATGCATGTCACCTGTCACACCTGAAAGTTTTTAAAGTTCCTCTTCCAATCAAGTGCGCAAAATCAGCCACAGCGCCACCTTCTGGAACAAACCACACTGCACACGATCCCGGGAACCGCAACACTGACCGAGGAACGCCCTGTGCATGTTTAGATGTTTGGAAGGAATATATATTTACATGATGATTTCTTGTAAATAGCCGTTTTGACTTTTATTCATTCCTATGATATGATTTCTTGATATCTTCCATTAGTATGAATTTTTGATATCAACAATGACGTCAACACTCGAATTGTTGATATAATGAATTAAATTTCAACTGGTAAAACCTATGACCCTAGAGAGTTATTCTATTTTAACTAGTTAAATGTCACCACATATAGGTTGCCATTCAAATTCAATTGTTGACAAGTTCAGAAATGCAATTCTTACTAGTTATCATACATTTCTATATCATTAAAAAAGCTGCTTTCTTACTTATATAAATTCCTGATATCAAGAACTCAGTCGTCATTAGTTGAAATGTTAATTCTTGATATCTAAAAATGTATATCAATAATTAGACACATTTCAGAAATCTAAAATCTATTTTTTCTAGTAACAATCTCATTCATGACATTAGAAGCTACCATTATCACTATTGAAAATAAAATTATTGATATCAAGAATGGACATTTTCTAGTAGCAATTCAGTTGCCGATATCAAGAAGATATTTGCACTAGTAAACAAATGCAGGTTTTGTTGATTTAACTAGCAAGAAATCAAATTCTTGATACCAACAATTGAGTTTGAACGGGACCCTATAGTGACATTAAAACTAGTAAAAATACAATTACAGATAAAAAGAATTATTTGAAATTAAATTCTTGATATTAAGAATTCGTATTTCTGCGAGAGATAACGTCATTGTTGATATCAATAATTCATATTTTTACTACAAATCAAATTCCCGATATGTAAATAATTAGCTTTTTAAATAGTGAAAATGTAATTGCTGATATCAATAATTCATATCGTGGAAATAAAGTAAAAACAGCTTGCCATAGATTTATACCCAGAAAAAATTTCTAGCAAAGGCAGTTTTTTTTTTACATTCCTTTTCAGGATTTCATTTGGTTGCATGACTTTTCCCACTCCTGTAAAACAATAATTGTACACCTTAAAACTACTCTTTTATCACACAAATACCATATTTAAACGTTATCTTTCTTCCCTTAAAAAAACCTGCATGCTTTGTAATATATACATATATATATCTTGAATGTAACTCGACACCCGGCCTTACCTCAGTTTAGTAGGCTCGCCTCCACTCACTCCCTCACTCAGAGACCCACTGGTTGACGATCACACGTTGATCTGATTGGTTACAAGGTGGTTTGTGACGTCAGAAACACCAGCGATTTCAAAGCGTGTTTTTGAGACTGTCTTTGGTTCACTGCAGTTTTAAGGAGGAAATACTCAGCAATGCTGTCCACTTATCAACTTACACATGGTGTGTGTTAAAGCGGATTAAAAACACCACATACACACGTAAACAACATTAAACGCTGGATTTTCACAAAAGCGCCATCAGTTAACCAAAAATCAATACTTTTTCAGATTCAAATTTAGCACGAGTTTATGACCAGGCTAATAGAAAAAAACAAGACAAACTAAGCATCAGTTTCATCAACAGAATCACGAATATCTGTTTGAATAACAAACAAACAGCAGGAAATGACATCACAACCGTTGAATGATTCAGTCTTTTATTACAGCAAAAATATCTCGAAGTGTAAATCGATGCAGCGTTTCGCAAAAGTGAGCGAAAATGGAACGATTCCTCCACTCTCGCCACAACAACATCACAAATGCGTCCGGTTAACGCTGTACGACGGCAACCGAACAATTCATCGTCCGTCAGCTGCCATAAATACTCAAATACATTTGGTATGAACTGTACAATAAGAGAAAAATGTTTCGCACCATTTACATATAAAAAGAAACAATTCTAAAACGGGAGAAAAAGAGTTGATATGAACAGTAGTAAGACTGAAGTGTGTTAGGAGCACGCGATGGACTCCAGCTGCTGCTCGGCTTCGGCCGCCATCGCCGCGGCTTGCAGCTGTTCGGTCTCGCTCTGCAATCCACCGGGCAACTGTTTGCGTTCGCTGTGCATGTTGTTCTCGTGTCTCTTCAAGTCGGACGCTTTAGCGAAGGCCTTCGTGCACGAGTTGCACACGAACGGCTTCTCTCCTCGGTGCCGTCGCTCGTGGTCCTTCAGATGCGACTTGTGCTTGAACGCCTTATCGCACATCTGGCACCCGAACGGCCGCTCGTTGCTGTGAACACGCTCGTGTTTCTTCAGATCCGGCGCGCGGATGAACGACTTCCCGCAAGCGTCGCAACGATACGGTTTGAAGCCCGTGTGGATCTTCAAGTGTTCTTTTAAATGAGCTTGCGTCGTGAACGCTTTACTGCAGATCTCGCACACGAACGGTCTGTCGGCCGAGTGAAGCTTCTCGTGTTTTCGCAGCCGATTCTCGTCCATGAAGGTTTTCCCGCACACGTGGCATGCTAACTGATCCCGGTGGCCGTAGAGAAGGTACTCGAACTTCATATCGGCGGTTGCCGTCGTCCACCCCGGCGGTTGCTCGTCTTTCACGTCTCCCATGCTATCGGCGAACGAGAGCGTCTGAGCCGCTAACTCTTTCGGTTCGGCGTCGATAGCTTCCACTTCTTGGTCGTAGCAGCTAACTTTGTGCACCTCTTCCTGCGCTAGCTCTTTCAGGATAGCCTCCTGCACTCGTAAGGCGTTATTAGGCGATTTGTCTAAGTCGTGATTGCTTTGCGCTTCCTCACCGATGTCGTCTGACGGCGTGTCGTCTTGGTCGCCGAGCACCTGAACGTCGGGGTCTGGATTCAACGGAGGATCTTCCGTCGGAAGCCCCATTTTTACCATGTCGTACGGGAACTTCGCGTTCCTAGCGTCGTTGGTTTTCTCGTCTGGCGACATGTCGCGTTTCTGCGAGCAGAGCTTATCCAGAAAGCGTATCCCGAGAATCTGCCCGGAGGACATCATTAGATTCACGTCCTTCTTCTTGACGGAAATCTTCGCGGTGTACATGTAATTGAGCACCTCCTCAAAGATGTCCGCGCGGATGAAGTCGATCTCGATAACGGACGAACTGTCGACCTCGTGTTTCTTAAAGAGTTTTTTGAAGTAGTTGCTGCACGCCGCTAACACACAGCGATGCGCTCTGAACTTCACATCCTCCACCACGACCGCGATGTCGCAGTGCTCTCCTTCCAATCGCTGCTCGTTCAGTAGCTTCAGAAAGATGGTCCTGTGCTCATCGTCCACATACTTCACAGTTTCGGACATACTGGAGCGGGATCCTACGGGGAGAGAGCGAGAAATTGATACAGAGATCGAGTAGCTTAAAAAAATACAGAGATGGATCAAAATTAAAACTTTGGGACAAAACACGGTACGTTACAAAAACGTTGTGAAAAATATTGATATTTAGAAATATATCGATACTGAAGTGTTTCACTCTCCGCCTCATTCGCTACGGTTAAATAGTGCTTGTATTGCGCATAACTTTAGCTATTTACGCCGTTTCGAACTCGCCTCAAAAGCACGTGAACACTGAAGTGGCGCTCTCGTAAACCGCCTCTTAAACGGCTCAACAGAATTAATTTTACTTCTTTTCAGTGGCTTATCGCATCGAAAATTAGGGCAAAATGTCCTTGATAAGTATTCAGATAAATAGAGTCAGTTTTGGTTAAAAGTTAATTACCTCTTCCCACTTATAAAACCTGTTTATGTAATTTATCTCTTTACTGTATTATGTTTATTTGAGCTATCGTTTGCACTTTGTTTATTTGTTCCTATTTTTTTACAGTTTACGTTTTGTAGTTCAACGCTTCAAGCATCCCTGTGCGGCGTGACAGCTATTACAACAAAATGATGATGTTTATGGCAGTTTTCCCCCTGGTATCGAATACCGATATTTTTTAAATGTATCGTATCGAAGTTGGACATTCCAGTATCGTGACAAAACTACATGAAAGTCAGCATGAAACAGAAGTTGTGCTAGTCATATGTAGGGCGGGACTTGATTACATGGTTGTGGTTTGCTATTGGTCAATCTCATGTGAGTGACAGGTTGTCCTGCCCTTGTGCCTGTAAATATGTTACTTTTGGTTAAAGATTACAAGGCACGTTTACTTAAATTATGAGCATGGATAAATTATTTATTAATAAACTGCAATATTTATTATTATAGCAAACTGACCAACTAATTGACATATGGCCTTTTTTATAAACAATTTTAGTATCAAGGACCTAACATGTACAAAAATCATGTTACTTTCATTAATTACATAAAATATATACCCTTTGTGCAACATATTTAAAATATTTTTCGTATTTACACATATCAAGTTAGGTTATGTAAGTTCTCTATGAAACATTATTATAAGCATTTAACTTGTGTCTTATGAAAACAAACGAATGAAGTCACGCCTCATTTTAATAAATAATCATTACCATCACATTTGAAAACAGACCATAATGCATTAAAACACATTTCACGTGGTTTGTTAAAGATCATTGATACCTTAATGGACACATGATGCTTGTGGATTGTTCTGAATGGACTGCCACGGGCCACAAACGCCAAAACTACTTAATATAAACACAAGATGTGTATTTTTATCAAAAAATAAAGTCGTTGTCTCTTTAAATATCTTGTTCCGTCAATAAACTGAAGATTAATCGGTGTTTATTGCCATTTCTGCGCTAGTCTGTTTTTCTTCTCTTGAAGCTAATCTTAGCATTAGCACATAAATAATCGCCAGCCGACATAAAACGAACAAAACCGACTAACTATCCTCCGTGTTTCGCACTACACGAGCCCGGAGAACACCAGTGCACCGATCAGCACCAGAGAGCAGCGGAATGTGCTCGTTAAACGGGAGCTCGACGGATCGCGGCGCGCTGAGGTGAATTTAGTGGCGCGAGCTGCGCGGGCCATGACGAACACTCCCGCGCCGGGCGCGCGCCGCCATCCCGCGCAAAACATTATGCAATAATTCAGCAGCTGCTTCAGTCTGCTCCAAAAATAAATTTCCTACCTTTATTGTGCTATTTTGATCCACTGTGAAAGTGTGTGTTGAATGTCACGAAAGCCAGTGCAGAATTTAATACTTTGTTGTTGTGAGCGAGGCCGAGGACGAGCACAGGCGGAAGGACGCGCTGCGCCAGCACGGAACTGCGGAGAGCGAGTGACCGAGGCTCATGCGTAGACACGGGCACAGTTACGCAAACTGCGCAGCACCAACACTCTCACACACACAGCGATGCGCAGGCACGCGTACGCAAATCACGCAGCGCAGAACCGTACTGTGACGCGCGGGAGGAGCGAGTGCACGTCCAGATTCATTTACCTCAGAGAGTGAAATTAGTTTATTGCGTTTACACGTTTTGTGAAAAACGTTCTTTCAGTTACATTTGTTCGAAGTTATCTAATAATGTTCTCAAAATATGATGTAACTTTTTTTTCCACAGAAACATTTATTTAGACGTTCGTCTAATGTTTCTAAATGTTAGGCCTACTACTTGTTTCAGAACGTTCGGAGAACATTAAAATGCAACGTTCCCATGTTTAATGCATGCTTTTAAAAAAGTTTATAAAACATGAAACGTTAAGAGAAAATATAACATTTTATAGCTTAATGGAAACATTAGCAAAACGTTCTTAGCCAACAAATTTGTTGGCTGAGTACATTTTTAAAATTATATTATAGACTATAATATAACTAAGATAAAATAAATGAATTCAATTGTGTGGACTATTTACTCCTTAATACATAAAGTACATGATGATAAAATACCATGGTGTTTTGACACTGTGGTACTGAATGATTGCATATTTACATGGCACTCCTAAACTATTTCAATGGTGTTACCATGTCCAAAAACATGATATTATCATGACACATGGCAATTTTGGATGACGACCCACAAAAACGAATTATTAATTCATAATGAGAATGTCAAGGGTTCGTACAGATATGAATGCATTTTCAAGCACTTGGACTATAATCAGAGATCTCACTTATCAAAACAATATCTTTATTATCTCTCAAATTCTAAAAAGGTAAACAGATAAATAATAATATACTAATAAAACAAAATGGTAACAATAAAATTGCAGCACATACAAAGTATCCGGGGACTGAGGCAACTTTAACCACTGAAAGGATGCTATGATAAAGATATTGATTTCTTTATTCAAACTGGGGTTTTTCATGAATAACTGATGGATATATTGAAGAAAGAAACCTGTCATATTTATTTGAGCAATATAAGGCTCATAGACAGCGAAATATCTTTATATCCACATTAGACATGCTGCAGCGTTAATTTTGCATAAAAATATTGTTTCATCGAAAAAAAACACACTGATTTCATATATCTTTCAATGATTTGAGTACTTTTCTTCATGAATATGGCTGTTCAAGGGTTTTCAAAAAGTCAAGCACTTTAAACATCTTGTACGAACCCAGGAATGAATGTAAAATTAACAATTATTTGTACTGAAATGGTTCAGTGAACGTGAATATTGCGTAATATTGTATAACACAATTCATTTGTTCTGTATTATAGAATATGCATATCTCACCGCAAACGGATGAATGGAAACAGCAAAGTTATCAGAAATGGAATTGAGCTTTTATTTGAGCTTGAGTGGGAAACAGTCAGCAGGGCGGCGACACTGCACATCACACAGAATCGAGAAACAAACTAGGACAGAAGAACACACACATTTGGGCTTCAGTTCTGTACAGTTTAAGGCTCAGATGTGGCGAGGAGAACTCTGGGATTGATATTTCAGACAGTTTAGTTCCTCTAGACTCAACAGTTTTCAAGAAGAAACATAAAACAGGCGTATAATTCAAGTAAAACAACATAACACGTCTCTAAGATACATGAGAAAATGTGGCATATTCATATTCTCATACTGTCATTTGTGTGTCATATTCAGAGATGAGACGATGAGGGGGCGGGTGTGGATGGCACATCTTTGCCTGGTTAAATATTGTGCAAAGTTTGTCCTTTTTTTAAAGTGATAGAGCAGTATAATAAATAAATGTAGATATCCGTTATATTTCACATATCTTCAGTCCCGTGGTTTGACTACACACTGCGCTCGTATAGGATTTCCTAAAATGTCTATATACTTTTGTCTTCTCACAAAAAAAAGCAGAATTGTTCCCTTGTTGTCATGCAGTAACAGATCCAGTGCGGCAGACGGCGCCTGTAAGCGTGTGTGTGTGTGTGTGTGTGTGGGAGTGTGATTATGTGAGTGAGTGTGTCTGTGTGTGAGAAAGTGAGAGAGAGTGTGTGAGATTGATTATGCGAGTGTGTGAGAGTCAGTGTGTGTGATTGATTATATGTGTGTGTGTGTGTGTGTGTTTCTCCAGACGTATTCAGATGATGTCTACGTTGTTTTCTCTGACGCGTCCCTCTTTCTCCGCAGCGTGAACACGCGAGATTCTTCCAGAAAGCACGAAGACGATGTTAATCCTGAAAATATAAAAGGAAACATTATTCAGTAACGAGCAGGAGCAAGGACCAGAGACCCGCCGGAGGAGCGAAGCGTGTTAGTGCCTCGAGTGACATGATGATGTCATGCATTTAAATATCACAGCTCAACATCAACATAATACAGAGATTCCACATTATATCATAAACTGAAAAGATTCACATTTTCTTCAAGAAAATGTGAATGGCCTTTCCCATGCAAAACCCAAAGCCACAATGACAGGGTGTTCTGGGTGGTTGCTAGGGTGTTGCTAGGGTGTTTTGTTGCGATCTTCTCCTTCAATGTGGGATTTTTTCACCTTTTCCTGTTGATTGATTAACATAACAGCACATTCTCCTCAACAACACGCATGATTTGAGAATCACTCATGTCTGGAGCTCAAACGCACTCAATTCGCCTACTGATATATACTACGCCCTAAAATTATGGACTCTTTTATGAAGAAAATAGATAGTCTGTCAATCATTCAGTCACCTGCAGAAAGCTGGTATAGTTAGTACACACTAGTCCTCTGAGTTTCACAGATGAATGATGAAGTAAACAGCCAAAGCGGCAGCGGCGTTAGTACAGCAGCCAATAGCAGCGCTCCAAACCTCAGCAGCCAATCAGCTCGCAGTCAGCCAAGCCAAACAAGCTCTGATTGGCTCTGGTCTTACCTGTCACTCCTCGCCCTCTTCCGGCGTGATCTCCGTCTCTTTATGGACCACGACTTTGGTCACTGACATGTCGGGATGTTGTTCTTTAGCCTCTTTAATAGCCTGAGCCAGAGCCTGACCCACAGTGACACCCACATCAGAACCAGAACCAGAACCTACTGCTAACCAGCCTTCCATATGTGTGGACTAGGGGTGTAACGATAGCCTCATGTCACGATTCGATACATATCCCCACACTGAACTCACGATATGATATTACTGCGATACTCCAATACATGATAAAAGATTTACAAGAAATGTACTATTGATTAAAAAGCTCAATTCAGAATTACATAATAAAGACACCAGAATAACAATATTCATGATTCTGAAGCTGAAACAGATTATTGTAGATGAATATGATGATCTCTGTCACTGACTAGATATATTTATAATAATATCGGACACTTTTACTGGAAACGTCAGATATTTGTTATTATCAGGAGCCATTATTATACATTATATACAACATTATATATAGTAGTTTATTGTAGTATTGACACTAAAACTCTGAAAAGTTAATTTTTTTCCTTACAGTAATTTCTATTTTGCGTGAACTATCATATTGTTGCATTTTTGTATTGCGATATATTGTGACACGATATACTGTTACACCCCTAATGTGGAATAATGTTTCATATCTCATAACACGAATGACCCGAACGAGTCGTATTAAAGGCTCACCTCATCATGATCGATGTCTGCGTCTCCTGAGATGACGATTCTCTTCTCGATCCGTGTTTCTGAGATGCCGCCCTTCACCATCTGTCTCACACACACACACACACACACACAGGTTTGATTTGCTATACTTGTGTGAGGACATTACATAGATGTTTTTTATACTGTACAAACTCTATATTCTATCCCCTTACACTAACCCTACCCATCTCACACACACACACACACACAGCAGGTTACGGCGCTCTCTGACCTTGGTGATGTGTGTGGTGGTGGTGGTGCTGCTGGTTTCGGATGTGATGGTTTGAGCGCTCATGAGGATCCCAGGATCAGTGTCTCCGTCAGTCTCGTCCTGTCACACGCAACAACACCGTCTCAAAACACAGCATCTCATCATGTGCTCGAGCTCGGCTCGGTTACACGTCACACCGTGTGCTAACTACACGCGGCGCCTGGGCTTGAGATTAACTTTTTCTACTTTTTCTCTTTTTTTTTTTGCAATTTTGCAAAGTTACCAGCCAATCAGCGCTTCTACCAGCCAAAAAATAGGAAGTGAAAAAAAGAAATACCAGCATAGTGTAGCGTAGTGACGTGTGTGTTCGAGTGAGCAGATATGAGCCGAAAACTGAGTCAACATAATAAGTAACGCGTGAAACTGGCTCGTGATTTTTGCACGCATTTGGCGAGTGTTCATCTCAAACCCTGCGCGGCGCGACATGATAAAGTGTGTGAATTTGTTTAAAACGTACTAACTCTAAACTATGGAAGCTTTTTTCTCCCACAGAACAAAATATTAAAAAGGAAATTTTTTTCTCACAATTGTGAGAAATAAATTTGCAGAATTGCATGTTTATATCATGAAATTCTGACTTTTTAACACACAATTGTGAATTATAAAGTCAGACTTGTGAGATATAAACAAGATCTGTCTTTTTTTCCTTAGAATTAGACTTTATAACCTGCAATTTTAACTTTATATATCACAACTCTGAGAAAAGACATAAGAAAGAATATATTTTTTTTTGGAAAAAAGTTTATTTAAATTCAATTGTGACTTTATCACTCACAATTACGAGAAAATGTAAAGAAATGTGTCAATATTCGTCATCATCCAGTAAGATAAGAGTCTAGAGCTGTAAAATGAGGATGATTTGAGATTAACACACACACACACACACACACCTGCAGGGACTCATATGTGACGGTCTTCATTTCCGTGTGGATCACAGGAGAGTCTTGTGTGTTTGTGTCTCCCGACAGAGTCCTGGAGAAACTCGAGACGCCCGACTGCAGGACCACAGGAGAGAAGAGAGACTCGTCATTAACACACACACACACACACACACACACACAGTTATTCATTCATTCCTCTAACTAATTCTAATGTTTGAAGAACAATACAATGGATTAAAGTCCCCCTGTGGTGAGAATCCAGCGTTTAATGTTGTTTATGTGTGTATGTGGTGTGTTTAATCTGCTTTAACACACACACCGTGTGTGTGTTGATAAGTGGACAGCATTGCTGAGTATTTCCTGCAGTGAACCAAAGACAGTCTCAAAAACACGCTTTGGTGTTTCTGACGTCACAAACCACCTTGTAACCAATCAGATCAACGTGTGATCGTCAACCAGTGGATCTCTGAGTGAGGGAGTGGGGGCGGGGCTCATTTGCATATTCATAGAACCATACATACTCAATGAGGCAAGGGTGTCGAGTTACAGTCAAGATATTTTAAGGAGAAAAACGCTTAAATCTCATTTTGGTGATCAAAGATGAGTTTAAGAGATACAATTACTGACTACAAGGGGACTTTAACATTTGCATAACCAAGAAATAAACGAGTAGCTGGGTAATTAAAGCACTATTTAAATGAGATTCCCTGATGGGAAGAAACACTGGGAAGGAGACAGGGAGGAACGAGGTGTTCTGGGAGAGAACAGGCCGAACACAAGCCGTTTCAGAGCTGCGGTTCAACTCTCAGCGTTTACACTGAAGCTCTCGTCTACGAGCTCGTCATCCGTCTGAGAACCACACACACACACACGGTCACTGGGCGTCGGGGGTTCAGGATTGGGGTGGATCTGTCGGGGTCGTGGGGGTCAGAGGTCACCTCTAAACTGGGCGTCAGTTCTACCTCCCCACCCCTCGGGCTCATGTTGGGGGACCGATCTCATCATCATCATCATCATCATCGGTGGACAGAGAGAAGCTCTCGCCTCCAGACTCGCTGTCACTGGGGGAAACGTGTGTGTGAGGCGTGTGTGTGAGCGGCCCGTCGAGGTTAGCCGAGGTTACACTGCTGGAGTCACTGGTTTCATCATCATCATCATCATCCTCAGACTCATCCAGGACTCGCTCAGAGCTCAACAACTCCACACACACACCCGGCGGCATCGAGGGCTGCACACACACACCCGGCTCCTGGACGCCTGGAGGTTCGGGTACCTGAGGCTGGAGCGGCGGCTGGTCCTCGTCTTCTCCCCGATGCCTCTCCGGACTCTCCGACGGCTGGAAGAGATGTGGAGAAACGTGAGGAACACGCAGAGATACAGGTCATGTGATCAGACATCTGCGGATCCAGCTCATGTTTCAATAACTAATCACTGACAATCGAGA
The DNA here is from genome assembly GCF_016745375.1 of Pimephales promelas. The sequence continues at coordinate 657,036 of NW_024121766.1, forward strand.
TCAAACTCTTCATCAAATAAGGTGATCGGCTCATTCAGCAGAAAGGAACAACGCACAATTATATAAAATTAAAACTGAAAACCAAAAAATTATTATTATAATAAATAATAAGTCAATTAACATTACTAAATAAATACTATATATATATATATATATTAATTATAATACTAATTATTATTATAGTTTGTTAAAAAATAAGATAATTAATAGTATTCTATGTTATATTTATTATTATTAATTATCTTATTATTTAGTATTTATTATTATTATTATTATTCAGTGTTTTGGTTATTTTATTATTTTTTAAATTTCTATTTAGCTTATTTTTATTTAGTTTTTATTTCAGTTTGAATTTCCTAAACTATGTTGCTTTGGCATTAATCTGAAATAAGTTTAAGCTAAAGCCCTAAAATTATTAACTGGAAATAAAAAAAATAAAACTTAAAAATAAAAATGAATGAACTTTAACTTGAAATCTGTTGCAACATTTCTCATTTTTGTTTACTTTTTCACAAAATAATAATATTTGATTTTACTTTATTAATTATTTATTTAGTTGAACAAGGACGCTTTTAGTAGTTTTAGTAAAACTTGCATTCAACAGGTCAGTTCAATGAATAATTCCTTAATAAATATTGGTCTAAACCTGGAGAGGAACATTAGAAGCAGTTCCGGACTCAATCTAACAGACGCATGAGTTGTGTCGTAAACTAATGAACCGAAGAAAGATGATGAGAGATGGGCTGAGATGACGTGAGGTCTGGTGGACACACACAGACACAGCCTTAATCTGAGGCTAAACATGTGCAGTCACACACACCAGCACAGGTTCAGAGCGGCAGTGTGTGTTAAAGTGAAGTCTAGACCTTGTGTAAAGCGAGCGCAGATGAAGACGGAGCCCAGCTGCGAGTCGACTGCAAGAGCGCCGTGAGCTCAGGAGACATCTCATCCAAACTGGGCTTCGGCTGAACAGAGAGACACACAGCGTTAAAGCACACACACACACATGCATTATGAGTTCAGATCGCACACGTACAAGAGCATTCTGGGTATTTCAGGAGAGTCAAGGATTATGCATTTGCATTGTGCAAAGAATTGCATGAAATTAAATTAGTTAGGAATCAAAATGCATGCAGATTCAGAGCCATGCAAACGGTGATCGAGCGGATTCATTTGGTCAGAACAGATGTTATGGTTGTGATGAGTAGTAATGTTATTTATAATGTTTTGCCAGTGGGTGGCGCTGCTAACACACTGATGCTGAGTGACATCACTCCTACAGAGGTTTGGGTCAGTTCTGCAGGAATAAAACCTCGTGTTTCATTAGTCTTGGTCTGAAGATCTGAGCTGATTTAAGAAAGAGTGACTTAAGAAAGAGTTAAAAAATATATATATATGTTAAAGCAGAAGAAATAAGAGTATTCTGCAAACATCCAGGTAGCATTTTTGTCTTATTTAGTTGTTGTCTTTTTCGAGTAGAGCAAAGAACAAATATCTGTCGTTGGGGTCAAATATAACCTTAAGTTTATTTTTTAAGTTGATGTTTTATGCACAAACTCACTTAATTTTTCATTAATTTCACTTCTCAAGTAAAAGTTTAGATATTTGTACAGGAAAGGCATTAATTAATTACAAAAGATAAGAAAATAATTGTTTCGGAGTAAAGTTATTCCAGTGTTGTGGTGATATTTGGCCAGCAGGGGGCGTCATCACTAAACACACTGCAGCAAAACATTTAATGCATTTTTATTTCTACGGACTTGGCCCCAATGAATAATTAAACAGCAAACTAAATTAAATGTTTGCATTTGTAAACAGCATTTCTGATAATGAAGGTTATAATATAATCTTTAACACTCTGACCAAAGTCTGTAGAATATGCATAAGTTCCACAGTTAGTGAAAACACACATTCATGTACAGTGAAGATCTTCAGAGTTTCCCTCATGATCGATGAAGATCACGGATAACAGAGACGCATTGCTTCACACCGATATCAGAAATATGTTCTAAGAGCAATTTGCTAAAGTTCCCAGTAAGTTCCCAGTTCCCAACTTATGAAAACATTGTTTCTGAACATTCAGTTTTTTAAATGTTTTAAATGCAGTTTTCTTGGTTATGGGAACGTTAAAGAAACATTTAATTGTATCATTCTTCAAACATTAAGGAACGTTACTTTTAAATGAACGTTCTAAAACAAGCAGTTAAGTTAAAAAATTTCCAACTGAAATGTTTCAGCAAAAACGTTCCATGATTGATGCATGTTTTTGTTCTCCGGTTTGAGAACATTATTAAAGATCGGATAACGTTTGTTCATAATTTTGCCAGAGCGTTCTCTGTTAGCTGTGACTGTCTTATGAATGAAACCCACATTTCCAGCAGCAGCCAAGAGCGCAAAACACAGATGCAGCCGTTCCTTCAGTCGTGACTAAAAGCAAAGCAGCGGCATTCTTGAAAATAAAGGGAGGAATAAAAGTGGATGAAGGAAACAAGGTTCCTGCTCTAAAAAACGAGAAATAAAAGAATGTGACAGCAAATTCCAGCCGGAGGGATTTGTGTCAGACGGCAGCCCAAAACAACAACACAAATCAGGAGTGTTTGAGAAGCTCTGGCTTCTGAAATAGTCTGTGTCAGAGATGTTCACAAGTCTTTCATCGGGAGTCTGAGTCAAGTCTAAAGTTTTTATCACTGGAGTCGGGAGTCTGGAGTCTTTATCGCTGGAGTCTGAGTCAAGTCTGAAGTCATTTCTGGTCGAGTCCGAGTCAAGTCTGAAGTCATTTCTGGTTGAGTCCGAGTCAAGTCTGAAGTCATTTCAGGTCGAGTCCAAGTCAAGTCTGAAGTCATTTCTGGTCGAGTCCGAGTCAAGTCTGAAGTCATTTCTGGTTGAGTCCGAATCAAGTCTGAAGTAATTTCTGGTTGAGTCCGAGTCAAGTCTGAAGTCATTTCAGGTCGAGTCCAAGTCAAGTCTGAAGTCATTTCTGGTCAAGTCCGAGACAAGACTGAAGTCATTTATGGTCAAGTCCATGTCAAGTCTGAAGTCATTTCTGGTCAAGTCCGAGTCAAGTCTGAAGTCATTTCTGGTCAAGTCCGAGTCAAGTCTGAAGTCATTTCTGGTGAGTCCGAGTCAAGTCTGAAGTCAATTCTGGTCAGTCCGAGTCAAGTCTGAAGTCATTTCTGGTCGAGTCCGAGTCAAGTCTGAAGTCATTTCTGGTCAAGTCCGAGTCAAGTCTGAAGTCATTTCTGGTCGAGTCCGAGTCAAGTCTGAAGTCATTTCTGGTCAAGTCCGAGTCAAGTCTGAAGTCATTTCAGGTCGAGTCCGAGTCAAGTCTGAAGTCATTTCTGGTCAAGTCCGAGACAAGACTGAAGTCATTTATGGTCAAGTCCATGTCAAGTCTGAAGTCATTTCTGGTCAAGTCCGAGACAAGACTGAAGTCATTTATGGTCAAGTCCATGTCAAGTCTGAAGTCATTTCTGGTCGAGGCCGAGTCAAGTCTGAAGTCATTTCAGGTCGAGTCCGAGTCAAGTCTGAAGTCATTTCAGGTCAAGTCCGAGTCAAGTCTGAAGTCATTTCTGGTCAAGTCCGAGTCAAGTCTGAAGTCATTTCTGGTCGAGTCCGAGTCAAGTCTGAAGTCATTTCTGGTCGAGTCCGAGTCAAGTCTGAAGTCATTTCTGGTCGAGTCCGAGTCAAGTCTGAAGTCATTTCAGGTCAAGTCCGAGTCAAGTCTGAAGTCATTTCAGGTCGAGTCCGAGTCAAGTCTGAAGTCATTTCTGGTCAAGTCCGAGACAAGTCTGAAGTCATTTCTGGTCGAGTCCGAGTCAAGTCTGAAGTCATTTCTGGTCGAGTCCGAGTCAAGTCTGAAGTCATTTCTGGTCGAGTCCGAGTCAAGTCTGAAGTCATTTCAGGTCAAGTCCGAGTCAAGTCTGAAGTCATTTCAGGTCGAGTCCGAGTCAAGTCTGAAGTCATTTCTGGTCGAGTCCGAGTCAAGTCTGAAGTCATTTCTGGTCGAGTCCGAGTCAAGTCTGAAGTCATTTCTGGTCGAGTCCGAGTCAAGTCTGAAGTCATCTCAGGTCGAGTCCGAGTCAAGTCTGAAGTCATTTCTGGTCGAGTCCGAGTCAAGTCTGAAGTCATTTCTGGTCGAGTCCGAGTCAAGTCTGAAGTCATTTCTGGTCGAGTCCGAGTCAAGTCTGAAGTCATTTCTGGTCGAGTCCGAGTCAAGTCTGAAGTCATTTCTGGTCGAGTCCGAGTCAAGTCTGAAGTCATTTCTGGTCGAGTCCGAGTCAAGTCTGAAGTCATTTCTGGTCGAGTCCGAGTCAAGTCTGAAATCATTTCTGGTCGAGTCCGAGTCAAGTCTGAAGTCATTTCTGGTCGAGTCCGAGTCAAGTCTGAAGTCATTTCTGGTCGAGTCCGAGTCAAGTCTGAAGTCATTTCTGGTCGAGTCCGAGTCAAGTCTGAAGTCATTTCTGGTCGAGTCCGAGTCAAGTCTGAAGTCATTTCTGGTCGAGTCCGAGTCAAGTCTGAAGTCATTTCTGGTCGAGTCCGAGTCAAGTCTGAAGTCATTTCTGGTCGAGTCCGAGTCAAGTCTGAAGTCATTTCTGGTCGAGTCCGAGTCAAGTCTGAAGTCATTTCTGGTCGAGTCCGAGTCAAGTCTGAAGTCATTTCTGGTCGAGTCCGAGTCAAGTCTGAAGTCATTTCTGGTCGAGTCCGAGTCAAGTCTGAAGTCATCTCAGGTCGAGTCCAAGTCAAGTCTGAAGTCATTTCTGGTCGAGTCCGAGTCAAGTCTGAAATCATTTCTGGTCGAGTCCGAGTCAAGTCTGAAGTCATTTCAGGTCAAGTCCGAGTCAAGTTTGAAGTCTTTTAAAATGCGTTTTGAGTGCCCATCTCTGGTCTGTGTTTGAGAAGCCAGGCCGAGGACGATATATCGTACCACTCTGGCTGTCGGGGAGGTTTTGGTGAGATACGGCAGTGACGGAGATCTGAGCGAAGCTTCTCCATAATCCTCGGCTTCTCCGACCTTCCTCACGGTGACGCTCTGAAACTCGGGAATCACCTTGATGAAGGGTTTAGAAGTAGAGTCGGAAAACTGCTCGAAAGCTTCTTGAACTTTGCTGGGTTTGTCTTCCGGAAGATCGCCGGTCGATACGGTGCTCGTCGCGGCTACGAATCTGTAGCTGGCGCTGTGTCTCTTCTCCGGGACCTTCGGGGGAACTTTGGGTGGTGCTTTAGGAGGAAAGTCTTCGAGAAACTTCTCTTTTGCTATCGTAGAAAACTTTTCTGGTACTTTTGGAGGAATTTTTTCCACTATTTTTAGAGGAACCTTTTCTGTTTCTGGTACAATTGAAGGAACTTGTTCTTCTACTATCATAGAAACTTTTTCTGGTACTTTTGGAGCCATTTTCTTTAGAGGAACCTCTTCTGTTTCTGGTACTATTGAAGGAACTTGTTCTTGTACTATCATAGAAACTTTTTCTGGTACTTTTGGAGCCATTTTCTTTGGAGGAACCTTTTCTGTTTCTGGTACAACTGAAGGAACTTGTTCTTGTACTATCATAGAAACTTTTTCCGGTACTTTTGGAGGAACCTCTTCTGTTTCTGGTACAATTAGAGGAACTTGTTCTGGTACTATCATAGAAACCTTTTCTGGTACTTTTGGAGCCATTTTCTTTGGAGCAAACTCAACAGCTTTTTCTTGTACCTTTTCCGGTATCATTTGAGAAACCGTTCCTGGAACTTTATCTGGTTCAAACGGAGGAACCTTGTTTATAATGACCCACCCGTCAGACTCCTACATGTAACACACAAAGATCATGTTAGCTTGAGTAACAGCAGCGTTAGTCACGCCTGAGACACGACGGACAAACGAACGCACACAACGTCACGCGTCACAATTCATTATGATCATGAACGTCTGATGAAGAGATTGGAGAGAATCGGATGAATGAATCACTCACCACATCAACCTTCCTGTCATTCAGATCATCCTGCGTCTCCAGCGATGTTGCCGCCACTTCCTGTATGTCCTCCACTACTTCCTGTGTGTCCACCGCCACTTCCTGTTTGACCTCAAGGAAAAGAAACCAAAAGAATTAATAAATGATACAGCAGAGATCAATAAGCTGTAAGACCAGATCTTTCCAGACAACACAAGACTTTCTTCCTACCATAAGAACCCTGTTTAATGACAGATCTGACAGACAGACAGACAGATCGATAGATAGACAGACAGACAGACAGACAGACAGACAGACAGACAGACAGACAGACAGACAGACAGACAGACAGACAGACAGACAGACAGACAGACAGACAGACAGACAGGCAGGCAGGCAGGCAGGCAGGCAGGCAGGCAGGCAGGCAGGCAGGCAGGCAGGCAGGCAGGCAGGCAGGCAGGCAGGCAGGCAGGCAGGCAGATAGATAGATAGATAGATAGATAGATAGATAGATAGATAGATAGATAGATAGATAGATAGATAGATAGATAGATAGATAGATAGATAGATAGATAGATAGATAGATAGATAGATAGATAGATAGATAGTGATATATAACTTTATGACTCAAGTAAGTTTAATTCTTATTCTTATGTGAAAATATATATAAAATCTGATGGATGTCAAGATATTTCTACAGAAACACACTGATACTGATTGAGAACAGGATTTTCCCATCTCTCCCTCAGCAGATGCTGTTTGGGTTTATGTAAGAGGCACATAATGATTTTCCCTGGTCTGAACTGCTTAGTGCAGATAAATGCTGGATCCATGAAAACACTCCAGCGGATGAACTCGGATTTTACTGCGGCTACAAAAACAAAATCAATAAAAGACTTTCTCTTGACGACAAATCGTCTGTCACTCTCGTCTAAAGCGGCTCCATTCAGATCCATGAATATCATCTCTTAACAAACAGCCGTAATTACAGCAGTTTTCCACACAAAAAGCCGGCTGATATCCAGTGTTGTGTCACTCATTACAAGTTACTTGAGTTTCGTAATCAGATTACTTTTTCAAGTAACTAGTAAAGTAACACATTACTTTTAAAATGTACAAAAAATATCTGAGTTACCTTTTCAAATAAGTTTTTCTAAAGTAACGTAACGCATTATTTTTCTAAAAAAGTAACCAAGTAACGCAATTAGTTACTTTTAAGGGAGTAACGCAACATTGTAACGCAATAATGTTCTAAAAAGTAACTAAGTAACCCAACTAGTTACTTTTAAGGGAGTAACGCAACATTGTAACGCATTACTTTTCTAAAAAGTAACTAAGTAACCCAATTAGTTACTTTTAAAGGAGTAACGCAACATTGTAATGCATTACTTTTCTAAAAAGTAACTAAGTAACGCAATTAGTTACTTTTAAGGGAGTAACGCAATATTCTAACGCATTAATGTTCTAAAAAGTAACTAAGTAACCCAACTAGTTACTTTTAACCCTCTGAGACCTAAGGGTATTTTTACAATAAATTTTCCGTCTGGTGTCATTTACTAAAAAAGCTTGTAAAATATCAACCCTTTGGTGCACAGACAATTGACACACCTCTTTTTTTTCAGGACAAATTGAACTTTCAGCATATTTGTGTTACATTGATGTCACCTGAATGTAAAATAAGTTATGGGACCATAAAGACAAATGAAAAAATAAATCGGAAATGGAATCACTCAATTATTTATTGAAATCACACACAAATAAATAAAAGCTAAGCAATTTTCCTCTGGAAAATAGTTTGTTCATGTCTTTGGAGTCCTGGAGCACAGGAATAAACATTATAACTTGTACAGAACAAAAAATATTGACATTTTTCCAAAAGAAGTCCAGGCGTTTGGGGCCTCATGAAATTCACTGGTGCCAAGCCTCAAAACAGTTCCTATCAGCAATCACACAGAGGGCCACATCACAGGTTTTGCATTTCTATTTTATTTATTCTTTTAATTATTATGTTCTTTTTATTCTTTTATAATACATTTATACTACTATAATACTTTTTTACAGTAAATAAATAAATGGCACTTCAGCTGGGTCTATCCTGGTAATCTAGTTCCTCATCTGTCAAAAAGCTCTGTTCTCCTGAAAATCCTTCATCCTGCAAGGCACCAAAATAGACCAGCGTTTTATTTACGTCCATTTCGCTGTGTTTCTATGTGAATCGCGCGTCTCCGTGAGTCTCTCTATCTCTCTACACTATATCAGCGCTTGGTTCATGCGTAATGACGCACACCAATGTTTACAACGGATCAGCCTGTAATTGGTCAAAAACCATCACGTGAAAACATCACGTGATATCCAGGATGTCCGCTAGCATCGAGCTAGCGGCAAAAATGACCGAATATTTATGAATTATGGGCTTCAAGATTATCAAAGTTTGACATAAAGCGTTTGGATTTATTGCTGAAAACCTCTGAAAGGAAGCACAAGTTCCAGGCTGGATAGAAAACCTTCTGTAAAGGCTAGAAAGACCCGAAAGACACCCCCGTGATGGCTAGCTTGTTAGCTTTCTGCTGGAAAAAACGGTAAGAAAATCGATAAATCTGTCATCGAGTTATGTAAACATTTATCGGAGGTGACGTGTGGCATCGTCGACGACGCCGTCGGGCTCAGGGGGTTAAGAGAGTAACGCAACATTGTAACGCATTACTTTTCTAAAAAGTAACTAAGTAACCCAATTAGTTACTTTTAAAGGAGTAACGCAACATTGTAACGCATTACTTTTCTAAAAAGTAACTAAGTAACGCAATATGTTACTTTTAACGGAGTAACGCAACATTGTAACGCATTACTTTTCTAAAAAGTAACTAAGTAACGCAATTAGTTACTTTTAAGGGAGTAACGCAACATTGTAACGCATTACTTTTCTAAAAAGTAACTAAGTAACGCAATATGTTACTTTTAAGGGAGTAACGCAATATTGTAATGCATTACTTTTCAAAGTAACTTTCCTCAACACTGCTGATCTTACCTCGTCCGGCACCAGCGGCTCGATCATGGGAGATTCATCCAGACGAGGCGATCGGAGCGGAGACGAGGACATGCGCTTCTCCCACTCGGTCAGGCCCGTCCGATCCGCTCCTCCCTCCAGGAACGTCCTCTTCAGCTCGCTGATGTTCGTCTGATGCTTCACCAGCTCTTCGGGCGTATGCTCGATTTCCTGAAGAAACCCAGAGAGATTCATCAGCATTTCACCTTTAACCATCTGAGGACAAGAGCAAACCTTCACACACACAAAACATTAAAACCAGGCTTTAATTCTATTTTCTTACGTTTTGCTTCCCCCATTCAAATAGAAACAAGTTAGATCTACCACATGCACTGCAAACACACACACGCATCACTGATGACACACACACGTGTGCTCAACTAAAAGGCTTTAAAGTTCATTTCCAGTGAGTAAAACCGGCCTGTAAACACACATTAGTGGCAGTAACTGAAGCGTTCATTTAAAGCAGGTCCACGTGATGCTTTACAAACCTCTAACATCAGCGCACTGTGTCTGACAAACACATTCTCTCCTTTAATGCGCCTTATGAAACTGGGCTGAAGGGAAACAGATGCAATTACAGAGCCAACCCATCTAACAGGGAACATTCGTGAAGATTATGTACCATGTTCTTTAATTAACATCTATAAAACTTGATCAACATTCTCATAACATTTTCAGAGCATGCTTATAATATTGCTTGAATGCTGACAGAAAAGTCCTAAGCGCAACATTTTCGGAATGTCCTTATGATGTCATTCTCGGAATGTTACACATAAACGTTCAAAGAATCTTACATTGTAAGAGGATGTTGTAATGACATTATTAGAAGCTTCTGCAATAATGTTCTAATCGTGACGTAAGAAATCTGTGTGAAAAGATTATTTCATCAATAAAATTCCCATATACTCTCTTTCAATAATTCAAGCCCTTGTCAAGTACTTCTTCATAAAAATGGCTGTTTTTTTTTAAGGGTTTTCCAGAACTTTAATTTCAAAAAGTCAAATTCAAGTACGGACCCTGATAATGAGAATGTCTAGAAATACTAGATCCCCACTGGGTCGACCAATCAGAAGACAGAACCACACTTTAAAAAATCTGCTGTAGGATTTACTTTGAAACAATTTTCACAAATAATGACAGCAAGAAACATACTGAATTTTTCGCAGTGTATATGTTTTAATATTTAGATTGTCAAATCTTACCAGTGTCTTCGCTTCAGATTCGTCCTCCTGATCCGACTGCACAAGAGACACAAAAAACACGTGATATTATGACATAACGAAAACACATCAGAGAAAGAGTCGGTTTGGGAGTCAAACTCATTAACACCACGGACTTAATGTTTCCATCTATAGAAGAACAATTATGATTATTGGCCATTATCAGATTAAGGTTTAATAAGAACATCAACAACCCCACCGTATCTTAATTAGCAATCTAATTACAGCAATCTTTCATTTCATTCTTGTTTTTGTGCCCCGATTCGGTCTGACGGCAGCAATCACATCTGCTGTTCATATTAATCCTGATAAACAGTTTTAAGAACATCCAGGTAAAGTTATGAGCAAACGTTCTTCCAGTAACGTTAATAGAACGTTTGTCGTAATGTTCTTGCACAAAATTCTTTTAAATGTAACAACTTGTTTCTGAGAACATTCAAAAGTAACATTCCATAATGTTTGAAGAATGATGCTTCTGAACTGAGATTGGACGGGAAATGAGGTGAACACACACCTCGGTGGCCGTCAGATCTCCGTCTACAGCGGTGTCTGTGAAGTCCGTCTGTGATCCAGTGAGAGCGTGAACAGAGAGACAAGCAGAGAACGAGGTGAAGCCTTCATGATCATCTCCTCCATCAGTGATCAAACAAGAGACGGCATTAACTGAACGGACACTAACACAGATACTCATTCCCCATGTGTTAGGATAATAATGTGACTCGTGTTGGACATTCATCAGGTGCATCATGGGAATCTTTTGAACACCAGTGATGAGACGCCTCATGATGCTCTGAAGAAACTCATCTGCATGCAGTCAAAAGTTTGGTTGAGTCTCTTCTGCTCATCAAGGCTGTGTTTATTTGACCAAAAATACTGAAACATGTGAAATATTATTGTAATGTAAATCATCTGTTCTCTATGTGAATATAGTCAAGTGTAATTTATTCCTGTGATGTTCAGCATCATTACTCCAGTCTTCAGTGTCACATGATCCTCCAGAAATCACTCTAATATGAGGATCTGATGATCAAGACACAGTTATGATTATTATCAGTGTTGAAAACAGAATCTGTAAAAGAACAGCGTTTACAGTGTAACATGTTTCTGTCACTTTTGATCAATTTAATGCATCCTTGATGAATACTATATATATATGAAGAGTTCAGATGCAAAAGCCTCTAAATGCCATTTGAAATTTTCTTCTAAAATTACCGTTTTTATTAAGCTTGTATATTTAAGTTCAGTGATTTCACCTAAATGGCAATGAGGATTACCTATTAATTGTCATTTAAGTGAAATTACTTAACCTGAATATATAAGCTTGATAAAAATGGTCATTTTAGAAGAAAATTTCAAATGGCATTTAGAGGCTTTTGCATCTGAACTCTTCATATATTATTACATAATACTATTTTAAAATCTTTTGAACATTTGTTGTTTATTTGTAGCTTTTGAAACATAAGCACGAGAAACATGGTCTTTATATGTTTGTTATGAGCAGTTATGAGCTGTTTTGATCTGTTATGATCTGTTATGAGCGGTTATGATCAGTTATGAGCGGTTATGATCGGTTATGATCAGTTATGATCAGTTATGAGCGGTTATGATCAGTTATGATCGGTTATGATCGGTTATGATGATCGGTTATAAGTGGTTATGAGCGGTTATGATCAGTTATGATCGGTTATGATCGGTTATGATCGGTTATGATGATCGGTTATAAGTGGTTATGAGCGGTTATGATCAGTTATGATCGGTTATGATCGGTTATGAGTGGTTATGATCGGTTATGAGCGGTTATGATTAGTTATGATCAGTTATGAGCGGTTATGATCAGTTATGATCAGTTATGATCGGTTATGAGTGGTTATGAGTGGTTATGATCGGTTATGAGTGGTTATGAGCGGTTATGATCAGTTATGATCGGTTATGATCAGTTATGATCAGTTATGATCGGTTATGAGTGGTTATGAGCGGTTATGAGCGGTTATGATTAGTTATGATCAGTTATGAGCGGTTATGATCAGTTATGATCGGTTATGATCGGTTATGATCGGTTATGATCGGTTATGATCGGTTATGAGCGGTTATGAGCGGTTATGATATGGATTAAACACCTGGTTTGTGGTTAAGATGAAGAAGAGCAGTGTTTTGTACCCGTGTGTCCTGGCGAGCCGGAGTCAGTGGGCTGGCCAGCGAAGGATCCGTGTTCTTCGTGGTTTCGTCCTCTTCCTCCAACACGATCACACTCTCTACACACACACGCTCTTCCTCACGCGTCTCCTCCGCTTTCTTCTCCGGCGTCACTGTGGTGATGAGGTCACTCACGGCTATGCCTTTAGCGGTGCCGTACAACGCTGTGCCCATCTCTACACACACACACACACACACGAGAGAGAGAGAGAGAGAGAGAGAGAGAGATTCAGTCCTGCATCTGCATTCAGTACCACAATAAGAGTGAACACTGACTGCATTATATTATTGATTTAAGACTGCAGAATTATTTTATTCTTTATCATTATGAATGCCTTCAACACACTCTCAGAAAGAAAGGTTTGTCGCAGCCGTGCCACAGAACAAACATGAATCGCTCCCCAGAGAAAGTTTGTAAATAGAATTAAGGTATGTCAAGTGATAAAAATTTAAATTCATTAATTAAATTAAGCACAAATTATTCACATCAATTTTGTCTTATAAATTATCTCCCAAAGCTCATTTAAAGTCATTCTGTGTTAGAAGAAAAAAGCACTAAATAAACTACAAGAAAGTAGATTTAGAAATTAATATTGATTCAACATTGAATTTATTACACATAAACGTTTAAGGCTGCAATGCGGCATGGAAGTGGTTTAATGCAGCTCAGAGGAGGGAAAAATAAATGAAGCACTAAATATGAAGCTTGCGGCAAGTCTTAATGAGTGAGTCATTGAATCATTCATTCAACCAATTCATTCAAATGGCTGATTCATTCAGGAACAAAGCAAGTGACCGTCTTTATTTTCTCAGTGACTCACTCGATTCGTTAAAGTCACGCAGATTTAATTTTTATCAGTGAAAACAGACAATACTGAGTCTAAAATGTAACAATATTAACTGTTGTATAAAATGAGTATCACATTTGCAATCATGCAGAAATGTGGGGAAAGGCACTCCTGCTCGTGTGATACTGTTAAACTACATCATTCGATATCAATATAAGACACAAACCCATCTAGCAGCAATTTTGTCCTCTTTTCCTGAATTTAAGTGGCATTTTAACAGCACTCTAATACAAACCTAAACCTAAAGCTTTAAAGCCAGGTTTTTTTTTTACATGTTTACAAAAGAGATGATTGTAACGTGTCTATGAGTGGATCATGATGGGTTGAAGAAGCCAGAACATGTGCAAAATCATAACAGCCTCTGAAGCACAAGCCTGCCAGCGCATGCAAACACACACACACACAGGATATCAAACACACACACACACACACACACACACACACACGTGCGCGTGATCACAGGAGATCAGACAAGCAGACGGAGCGTCTTCTGTGTCTACAAGCGTCTCGATACAGAGAAGCGTCTCTACCTGTTGGTCTAGTGCCATTTACATTGACTGTCGCTGTGTTGACCGGTGTACTCCGCTGAGCTGAGGAGATCACACACACACACACACACACACCAGCGTCTGAGCAAGCACAGTATCACAGACACTAGGGTCAATGGACAAATATCTGCTCTTTAATAATGTCGTCTAAATGTTCACACAAAAACTGTATTTATACACCAATCATGGAGCGTGTTTTCCTGAAATATTTTTGTAACTGTCGGAATGTCCATTTAAAAGTAACGTTTCCATGATGATTGAAGAATGATTAAATGGAATGTTCGTTTTTGGAAATGGATTTTTTTTAGAATTTAAAAAACAACGTTTTTAATGTTCAGAGACCATCCAGAAATAATGTTTTAATCTCAGTTTAATGGGAATGTTTTTTTTTTTCTTTAATCAGCTTGGACTGTTCTTCATCATGTCTGTGTTTTAAGCATTTTTTCAGTCATTTTGCTTCTCCAGTAAATGTATGTTGATTTAATCATGTTTAGATATTTGCCGTGTGTTTCCATTTTAGTAGTTAGTGATGCCCCGATCCGATACTGCCATTTTTGCCGGATCAGGTATTGATCAGACGAGGCTGATTCAAATCCTGTATTGTGCGTATACTATTCTGTTATTGTTAAGCCCCACAAAAGGCACAAAAACTTTATAAAGTTTTCGTGTACTGTATTATAAGTGTTCTGACGCCATTATTTGAGAACGCAAATAATATTTAACTCATTAAATTCAAGATCACGCAAACTTTTGGAAGACAGAAACACTGAGGAAGAACATCATTATGTAGTTAGCGAGTTTGCTCAAACTGCTAGCTGTCAAATAATAGGAGTATTATAACCTTCCTACCTTTAGTTTAAGCTTAGAAATCAGCTTTCTACCAGAACACTGCACGACACACGACACACGACAAAGCTGGACCCGGCCTGACCCGGAAGAGAGTCGCACGAGTCAGAATTCGGCTCACAGTCGGACAGTGTATGCCCGTCTTTAATTACACACCGATCATGATGCAGTTTACTGTGATGATCAATCAGGCGTTTCACCAGAGAACACTCTCTACACTGAACTTAAGTTTTTCTTGGTTTATAGCATGAATCGTGTGTATTCGACTTGAAGTGTGTGTCAGTGCAGGAATGCGCTTCAACTCTCCAATTAGGAGCTGATAGTGACACTCGCTTCTGTCTGGACACTCTTCAATAACGGGTGGAGAAACTAAAGCTGTTCAGAGACCATGAGACACACTAATGATGATACTGAGATGTGGAGAGCAAACAGCAGATGACACACACACACACTCCAGAAACACACGATGATGAGACGATCACGACAGACACACATCAGTCACTTCATATCACAATAACTGAGCGTCAGTTTCACTGAATAAACAACTTATGTTATATACAGCTTTTAATATTACAAATACAATTTAAAAGATCAAATAGACAGAGATAGATAGATAGATAGATAGATAGATAGATAGATAGATAGATAGATAGATAGATAGATAGAGCAAACACACCTCCATCTAGACTGCGAGACATGGTGTAGCGTTTGCTGGTCGAGCGCTCGAAGAACGGCGCGGGTCGGACGATCTGGGAACTGGCCCGGCGGGTCTGAGCTTGAGTTCTGCCGCTGTAGCGAAACTTGGACCCGAGCGTGAGGAACTTCTTCGGTGGAGTCTCGGGAGAAACCAACCTGTCGAGACCAAGCCAGGATTCAGTTCAGAACGCAGGATTCTCCAAGCAAACACACACAACAGGAACATCTCCAGGTCACCGCTCACCTGAAGAACGTGTGATGCTCCACACACACCTTCCACAGTCTCTT